>CABFPE010000846.1:234394-272685 GCA_900660155.1 Hofstenia miamia | reverse complement strand
TGTACCATTCTTCCCACCTTGTCATGCCTGAACTTATACTCATTCTGTGCCAACTTCTCACACCCTGCTATCAGATGATCTACTGTCTCCGCCTCTTTCTTACATAGCCTACACTTATCACTTACTTCTATCTTCTGTCTGTATGCTTCTTCACCCAGTTTGTTCTTATTGCTTGCTCCTGTGCTGCCATTATTAGTGCTTCTGTTTCTCTCTTCAGTCCTGCCTTCTTTAACAACTTGTTGCTCTCTTCTCTATCACACTTTTCTGTGTTCCTCCAGTATTCTCCATGCATTGCCAGCTGCCTATACCTTGTGTGTCTCTCTGATTCCATCCTACTCTGGTATACCTTCTTTCCTTCACTCTCAGTTCTTATCTTCTTTAACACCTTAGTGACCTCTAGTATTGTTATTATTATTATTATTAAATATATAAATTCTAATATCAAAATTAAAGTAGGAGATAAGTAAAAATTAAGCAAAGCAATTTTATTCTTTTAATAATACGTACCCTGACCTTTCTTGGCATGTAAACATAGTTGAACTGTCCTGATTTTAACCTTATTTAACCCAGTAAAACACATGTTTCAAGAAATGCATAAGCAGACAACTTAGCATATACTATTTCCATGCTTATTACGCTAACATACACATTTTAATGATTTTATAGGAGTTAATACATTAGACATATAATTCGTAAAAATAGAATTAAAATAAACTTAAATCAAAAAATTTCTGTTTGCAGAAGTTCATTTGTAATTCTTCAATTTTCTTAGCTTAATTCACACGTACATTACACGTATTGACAATGCCAAAACAGCAAATATGTATTTGTAAATAATCACTTTGAATAATTCTCAGTCTTATTTTAATTCAATTCTCCTACAGTTGTCATAATTCAAAATATTGTTAATTTCAGAAAGTGAAAAATTCGCTCTTGCTAAAATATTTTATCACAAAGATGCTGAAATGCTAAACCTCTTCTTTAAATATGAGAGACTTCAGTACATTTTTTGATGTGATATTAAACAGAAGTCTTGTTTATGCAAAAGCTCTGTTATTTAACACTTAAATTTTTACTTTTGTTGAAATAACTTTAAATTTTAGTTTTTGGGTAATGGCTTTCATTTAGTTAAAAAATAATTGAAAGCATTTATTTATAAAATTTCAGAAAATTATTACTGTGAAATCTCATTTGTGAATTACTAACATAAAAATATGAAAGTTTATTTATGAAAAGTACACTGAAATTATAATATAAATTGTTTAACAATGAGTTCTACCGCGCATTAAAACGATAACATAATTAAAAAATGCATATAAAAACACACTCATGTATCACATGCAAAATAATGGTTATCAAAAAACTTTAATACCAACGCACAGATTTCACGCCACTGATAGCGCCCCATTACTTAATCTTAAATGGTGCATTAACAAGTAGCTAAAGAATTGGATTTGGTTGCTAATATTGCGTAGAATACTTTGCAAATACAAATTTTAAGTAAAATAGCATACCAATTTCTTGCCACTCAAAAGGAGAAATATATCTCCTTAATACATTAATCTTTGTAATTAATCCCATTGTCTTTTACATTGTGATTAGATTTACAATGACGCTGCAGATTTTAGACTTCTTTGCAATCTTTTGAAAACGGGCAGCTATGTCCCTTAGCTTCACTTTGTAAAATTCCAGGATATATAATTGCTGACGAATATGTGGATCTCAGCTTATTGGTTAAAATAGCTTCATTCCTTTTCTGAGATCTAAAGACAACAAAAAATTAAAACAAACTGCTTTTGTTTTCGCCATTTAGGACTGCTAGTTTTGACATTTCCTTTTCTGAAAGCCACATATGATCTAAATTAAGAAAATACAAGTACATAGTTAGAATATTTTCCTGTTTTTATGAGAATTAAAAATTGTCATGATAAAATCAAAATCTCAAAATATAATAAAATCATTGAATTACCTCAATTTTAGGTTTGAGAATATTGTGAATTTTGTTTTAATAAAGATCAATTCTAAGATAATTTAAAAAGATTAGGTAATTTAAACTGCCCCAAATTCAGAATTTCGCACTTTAGCAGTGCAATGATTTTGTAAACTATAAAATTGTTTCAAATTTAAAATATGAACTAACTTTCGTATTAATATTTTATAGCGATGCATAGTTAAATTATAATAAATGTACTGAAATACGCCAATTCCATTTTAAGAATTTGTTTTAATAAAGATAAACTCTTAGATTATTTAAAAAATTTAGGTAACGTAAATTAGTTACAATTCAGAATTAGAATGAATTTCGCTTTTTTTGCAGTACAATGATTTTCTAACTAATAAAATGGTTTAAAATATTTAATATATTCTAAGTTCGTAAGTCTATTTTAGAAAAATTCCAAATTTTTTCGTGTTTTTATAAAAATAAAAAACTTCAAGAGAGAAAAATTTTTTGGAATATTTAGTAGGTTATTTTACTAAATGAATTTATAGAATTAAAGATTTGAAATTGAGAAATGTTCAAACTTACCTAGCAGAATAAGGATTGCAAGCATGTTGATAGTAGATTTTAAAATATATTGCTTATTAGATTTTATAGTGATGAATGGTTAGAATTTTTTCTGTGTTCTTATAGAAATAAAAAATTATCATGATAAGTTCAAATTTCTGAAATAATAACAAAAGCATTGAATTTTGCTTTTAAAAGTAGCGTGAATTTTGCTTTAACAAAGCAAAATATGTTCTCAGATCATTTCAATTTGTTTAGGTCCCAAATAGCGAGCATTATTGGGATAACCAATGCTCCATTAATGGGATCAATGACCAATAATGGCCATTCAATTGCCAACTGTAACCAAAAAACAAAAACTATTACAAAAAACTTAAAATTCCACAATTTTACAAAGAAATGATTATATTACTGTATGTAATATGTGCATTGAATTAAAGTTTAATTTCAACTTTCAAAAAGTATTATTTATAAGTTTCTTTTAAACCATTGATGGTCCGACAATGGCCCATATTGGTATTACTAGATAGAATTGCCATCAAGCAAACAAATACTGCTGGTTTGAAAATGTGGCACTTGTGATACCTGATGCCACCAGTGGCCCATTGATGGGCCATTTGCGGGATCATTGGCAAACTTAATAATCAATAATCAATGAACAGATGCTTGCAAATAGAACTCACTTCATTATTTTGATTCCTAGATCCTATTAATATAAAAAAAGAATTGCGAAAATCTTTCTTGAAATTTTTAATTTGTAAAAAATTAATATATACCTGTCAAGTGAATTTTTAAAATAATTTATTATTGCATATTTGTACGCCTTGAAGTTAATTATAATATAAAAAAGTTATGATTGAGCGGAAGAGATTTTTCACGATTTAAAAATGTATAATTTCAAAATTGGACTTAATTTAAATATTTTGAAATTTTTGTTGAATTGGCAGGTTTATATGTTTATTGTTATCATTTATAAACAAGAAATTCTTGCATATTTCTGTTAAATGTATTTACTGAACCTGCTTGACAGGAAATCAAAGATGTACTTCTGCCTGTTGTTAGGCTTTTGCAAGTTCAAACAGCAATATTTGATCTTCTTAAATATATAAAGTTGTTGTTTTATATAAATTAATAAATCTTTGCTACCAAAACCTAATTTTTGCCACCAATTTGCAGTTATTTTCTCACCAATGGCCTATCAATGGAGCATTATTGGCGCATCAGTGGGTCATTGTCGGGAATACATCACTGGCCCATTAATTCCCCAGTGGTCATCTGCCAATAATGGCCATCACCCAATAAAAAATAAAACGTTTTATATCCGTCTTATAATGGTATAACATGTTGTAAGACGTCTTAAAGTATGTCTTCTAAACGTCTTATAAAACACAATTTCTAAACATTGCTGAATGCCATCTAGTGTCTAAACGCTTCTAAACCTCTTATAGTACACCAATTCTAAATTTTGCTAAACGCCATCTAGTGTCCCAAAATGAGGTTGTAAAACGTCTTCTAAACGTCTTAAAGACGTCTTCTACACCTGATATAGATGCCATTTCTAAATGTCTTCTAAATGTCTTCTAGACGTTTTCTAAGCCATTACTAAATGTTTTCTAAGTAATTTCTAATCTATTTCTAGGCAATTCCTAAGAGATTTCTAAACAATTTCCAAATGTTTGTTACAATTTGGTCCGGTTTTTAATGGGCCACATCAGTGACTCTCTTTTTCAAGCAAATTCAATAGTGCATGAACGCAATTACATTTGTTCATTATGATGAAATCGTTTGACGAATTCAATAGATTCTTATTGTAAACACCCCACAGAATTGAAAGCAAAAGCGCACAGACGAGGAACTGAATAGAAATGTTCAATTTAAATTTATTATTCTCAAAATTATTAGTGCATTGTTGAAGAATATTAACCAGGACATATTATTCCAAGTACAATTATTTCATATTTATAAAATCATGAATTTGCCTGGTGTAATGAAATGGCAATCATAAAATGTTTGTCATTGATAATTTCTTTGACTCCACATTGCTTTATGCAGTAATTTTTAGGCTGCATAATGCAGTTTTGTATGCTCATAGCAGAATTTTGAAAATTATTAAAATAATTTTGCAGTGATATTTAAATATGAAGTCTACTAAATGTTTTTAGACCTCGTCTAAGCAGCTTCTAAGCATCTCCTTGACGTCTTCTAGATGTTTTTTTAAACAGTTTCTAGACGGCTTCTAAACGTCTTCTAGACGTCTCCTAGACGTCTTCTAAACATCTTCTAGGGGTCTCCTAAACATCTTCTAAACGTCTTCTAGATGTCTTCTAAATGTCTTCCAAACCATTTCTAAACATTTTAAAGACGTCTTCTACACCTGACATAGATTCCATTTCTAAGCGTCTTCTAGACGTCTTTTAGACCATTTCAAGACGTGTTATAAGATGTCTTCTAAACGTTTTATTGTTTATTGGGCAATAATGGCCCATTGTTGGTCCATTAATGGCTTGCCATTTAGGGTAAATGAAATTGCTTAAAGTTGGAATAGCTTTCCGCTTTTTTGTAGTAAAATGTTTTTCGAAAAAATAAAATGGTTTCATGTTTTTAATATATATTAAGTTCGAAATTCTAGTTAGAAAAATACATAATTACAATTTCTCGGGGTTTATGTAAAAATAAAAAATTTATTACAGAATAAAAATTTTAGAATATTTGCTAATTGAATTTATATAAAATTTTAAATTGAGAAATGTTCAAACTTACTTAATGGTCATATTGATGTGGATTTGCAATGAGCAAAACAACATGTAAGTGGCATTGTCTAACTAATTCACTTCAAATAATATAAATAGCACGTCTTTAAAAATGGCGGGATTGCAATTTACAACAAATATATTCGTTCACAATGTTGTTTTTGCACACAAGAGGAGATAAAAAGAATTAATTGTTATTCATCATTTTAATTCATCTGCCTCCACAAATTGCTTCCGCCTTATTAACATTTTTTAGTCCTCAAATAGATGAAATTCTAAATAGAGAAAACATGATCAAGTACTAATGATATGGAATCATTTAATCTTTGTGAGAATTGCCTGTATAAATCAGGGGTGGGTATAAATAATTGTTGACAAAATATATTGCAATAAATACAATGTAAATAATTTATTTTACGATTTGTAAAATAAAAATAATTGTTTTTGACCAGAAATTATTGTAAAAAAGAGCAAACTTATTGGCATCGCAGAATGAATTAAAGCAATTCACACTATCCAATCGCATTGAAGCACTGTCACTTTGTGGTAAATTAAATTGAGTGTAGTAAGCGGAAAAACTCCAAAGAGAAATCATCAAAACTCAAACTAAACTCATTCGAAAATCAACTCCAAAATACCGTAAAAATTAAATTTTTTTAAAAATCAATTTTTTACTAATCACAAAAACTATTTTGTAGCTTAGAATTATTGCAAAATAAATGTTTTTTACCCTAAAAAACTCGGAATTAGAAAAAAACTCGATTGAACTCAGAATTTCATTTAAAAAATACTTGAACTCAAAACATAAAAACTCGAACTCGACTCGAAAACCCTGGTGCTATGCGCGGGTATTGGATCAGTCATTGTTACTTACTACTTTGAAAAGGTCGATTCGGATTCATAGCGCTGCAAAAAGAGATGCCGATTATAGTATATTACCATACCATTATGTACCATATTATGGATACCATAATGGTATGGTAGAAATAAAATTTATGGCCATTATGGATGGTAAACTTAAAAATATGGCGAAAATGGAAATCCGTAATTTTTTGTTTACATATACAGAATTTATAATTAGTTTCAATAAAATTGTTAAATTTAGTGTCATATATCTTATATTTATAATAATTGAATGGGTGTAAATATTCATTTTACAAACATTTTGAACTAAAAACATTTTGATAAGATAACAATTTTTAAAAGTGTTGTAAACAAATACTAAAGATGAAGTTGTTTCCGATTTGTATTAGTGGATTGCAAACAAATACTAACGAATAATGTGTTTCAAAAATTTATAATGGTTGCGGATAACAAACACGTTTTATTTGAAAACAAACAAAAAATAATTGGTTTATTAGTTTATTTTAAAATTTGTTTCTGAATGTTTCAAAATCGTTCTGTGACCTAGTGAATTGCTTGTGCCTTGTGATATCACTACAATTCATATTACACAAAAATGTTTGTCTTTTAATTGCAGCTTGCAATTGGTTATTTATGTTATTAATATTAGAAATCTCTATTTAATTGGTATTACATATTACCTCACATGTTCTACGTATATTTCAATGTCATTCACCATATTTTACATAATACCCATTATGGCCATAATGTATTGACCATATTTAAAATATGGCCATTAGGGATGGCTAAGAAATTCCACCTTACCATATATAGCCATACCATAAACGGCACCCCTGGCTGCAAATGCGGAAAGGTTTGAAAGCAAGTTAAGAACTCGGGAATGCAGAATTTCATTTCTCATGTGCATTCATCCCATAAAGATTATGAAACTAAAATAGCTGGTCAAATGAATACCTTGACATCAGTCTTAATAAATGATAAAGTGCGCAATGTTTATGGCTGGTTTAAATGGATTATTATTGGTGGTCATTCTTTTTAAACTTACACGCAATTCCACAAATCTTGCAGAGTGTGGTCGAAAAACATTTGTTGACTGTTGTCAACGTTTGACGAAGCAAGTTGAAAAAGACGTTGCCAATGATCTACCAGAAAATTTCTGTATAGTGATAGATGGGTGGACTGATTGAGGTGTGTCCATTCACTGTCTCGCAATTTTTGCAGCCTTTGAATGCCCAAAAAACCTGGTGAAAGCAGATTTCCACTGTTGGCATTCTCGCTATTCCTAGATGAATCCAACATGGGGGCCAAAAGTCATGTGGACTTTATCAACTCTTCAGGTTTTCGGAAAAAATGTCGAAAATCTTCAATTTTTGGTTGATGATAATGAAAACTTAAAAATTGCTCCGAATCTGTAAATTCATATGATTGGATGCTATACTCATCAACTTAATCTTGCTGTTAAATCGTTCACTTCACATTATGAATAAAATCTTGGAAACCTGAAAAAATCTGCAATTTAGGGAAAGTTACAGACCTCAGACAAATTACGCGAAACAACACTCGTTGGTCTTCAACTTACACTAAGCTTTGTAGATATTTTGAAGTCAAGCTGTTTTGGATCAAAATGTGTCGACATTGCAGCGTTGATGATGTCGCCTTCGGATGACCTCGAGTTAAAGAAATTGTTTTAGTTACTCCAAAAGTTTGAGTCTGTCTCAAAAAAGTTGCAAACTGATGTTGGTGTGGATTTATCAGACGCGCGTGCTCTGTTTGAGTCACTGTTACATGAGCACCCATCACTCAAACACTACCTTGGTCTTCCAACAGGAGGAATTTCGAAATGTTTAAATTTTGAAAATAATAGTTAAAACCATTAACAACGAATGTTTGGACGCCAATGAACACAATCAACTTTCCCGTTTTCAAACAGTTTTAGTAACATCTACACAAGAACTCGACTTTGCAGCACAAGTAATTGCCAGTAAGAAGAAACCTGTCCTAAACCTCAACTGGATTCTTTCTCGGACTACAAAAAGAAGCTGCTACCAGTTAACCTCGAAGCTCATTATGAACAAAGATTTCTGGAACGAAAAAACTATCAATTATGCTACAATAATTTTAAATTGCTAACAATAATTTATTGTTGCGATACAACTATTGTTCTTAAACCTTTTTAGATGCAATTATTTATTTTTACCCCAAAATAATTTTGCAATCCAATATTACACACCTGGTATAAATCTGACCTGTTCATATTTTGCATTAAGTGGTAGTCTTAAATTATATTTCCACTTACAAAATAATTTAAGTCGTCCATATTTATCTAGGACAATATTGGGATAGAAAATACTTGAAATTTTGTGTAAAAGAACTTGGAAACCAAGAAACAGTATTATTATTAGATAATCTCAATGACTTAAGAGAGCAGTTCAGTAATTTGAACATAATTGCAAACGGGGAATAAAATAAGCTGATTATTTTCTTTAATATCAATTTCAAGCTGAAGCATTACTGAGTTATGGTTTTGGTAATATCTACTCTTAATGGTATGGTACAGGTATTAATACGGAAAATTCCTTCGTCTATGTGGGAGTATCTGTCAATAATATACTTAAATTTAGTAAACAATTTGCCAATGCCAATTCAAAAGAGTTAGCATTTTACAAATTACTTAGTGTTCTTAGGCAAATATTTCAATGCTGTGAGATACCAACATAATTTTAAAACACACATTTTACCATAAATTACCAACGTGGCATTTGCATGGATATGATATCTTAATCTCAAACGTATAAAAAATGGAAAAATGTTAACAAATAAAAATTTAAATATATCAAAGGCATCAGTTGTGGGGTTTGGCACCAAAACCCCGACAGCTGATGACGCTGGGGCACACTACAGCTTCATGTAGAGAGCAGGAGAAATATCACTCGTTTTCAGTTTCACTATGTCAGAAATACCATTCTTCTCGAGGTGCTGTGTCACATATGGCAATAGATTGCAGAGATCTTCTTTAAAATTCAGAGCAGTTATTGCTTTGTATCCTTCAAGTAATGAAAACGACATAATTTCTGATTGATGAATGAGTGGCAGAAGACAGCTGTAACAGTGTTGAATTGTTACCAGGTCCATCGCTAATGTTGGTTCATTTACTGCACCCTTAGCTCTTGTGACTAAGATTCCGTCGCTTTCAAAACATGTCACAAAATCTCGCACCTTTGGCAAATGGTCAGCGTAGTATGCAACTGCAGAGAGCCAGGTTCACCATCGAGTTACAATGGGTTTGCGAGGAGTTCCAATGCCATCAAAAAGCAACCGTCGAGTCTTGTTTTTCACCACCGCTGCTTTAATATAAGCAATAAGTTTGCCAATGTTTGAAAAGTGAGACTTCACTCGAAGAGCGCAGTTGTGCAGTAATGAGAAAAACATGTTGTGTGAAACAAACAAGGATACAAGGAGGAAAGGGTTCGGCCGGCTGCAAACATGTAGGTTGCTGCATCAAAAATAAGAAGGCAAAAATTGTCACGTCGACAGTCAATAGAATGAATTGCACCATCAATGCAATGAATGATGTCGAACGCAACCTGAGATTTCCAGAGCTTCTTACAAGACACCAAGTAAACTTTCTCAGGTTGAGCGATGAGGCAACCAGCCAAAATGTTCATGCACAAATTTCTTGTTCACTATTTCGCTTTTGTCGACAATAAGAAATATCTCGTCATTAGTTTTGACTTCAAACATGCAGATCCTTCTTCGGCAATTTCAAAGACTCTTTGTAGGCAAGCAGATTCTGATGGCAACACGTACGCAATTCAAGGAAGTGGCCTTTTTCATACTTTACGATCAAACAGCACAGTTTGCAGTGCAACTCATTATTGGTCTTCAGCATTTTTCACGATAATAGTGCAATGCAAGGTTGATTCAAATGAATGACAATTCTATTTGTTATAAATTCTATCACTCTATTGCGTTCCGTATTCTTAACAGCCAATCATATCATCCTTGACGTCATTCGTAATGCACAACCATATTCCCAATTATATTCCCCACAACTTATTCGAACAGATGACGAAAGAAAAGCGGAACGTATAGATATCATAATGTGAAGTAGAAAACTTAAAATTAGTGTTACAAAATATACTATGGCTGATAAAAAGAAATTTTTTTTAACTTAAACTTTAACCTTTCTTAACTTAAAGCAAAATTTTTAACTTTATTTAACTTATTTTAACTTTTAAATTTTTCAATTGTTTACGAAAAATTTTTTGATTTATCCAGTCAAAATTAAATTTTTAAACCTGACGAGGGGATATTCCACCATTTCCCCCCTGGGTATGCCACTGCTTCCAAGGAAGTTGAGTACTTAAAATGCACTTTCTTTTCGAGAATGTTCCAACAATTCTCGATTGGGTTCAAGTCTGCGCTCGACCAAGGCCATTGCTCCAAGACTTGAAACGTTTGACGTCCTAGCCAGCTTAGGAACCAACTTCACCGTGGGACATGGCATTCCATCTTGCTGGAAATATTTGCACAAGTGAACACCCATGTGAGTTGGAAGCTTTTCTTTCTAAATTGCTAGGCATCTTTGCGCATTCATGTTGGTTCCTGGAGGAATGAATGTGATGGCGGCACGTCCTTTTGCAGAGATTGCTCCCCAAACCATTATCTGAGGGCAGTTTTTACCTGATGGTCGGAAGTATGTTAAGCAATAGCTCTTACCAACTAGCCGACCAACAAGCAAAGCAACTCCACTGAATTGTTTTATGATTGTGTCGTCTGAAAACATGACTTGTGCCCACATTTCTGCAGTCCAAGATCTCAATCTTTTGCAAAGCTTTCTTCTGTTTCGAATGTTCTTTTTTGATAAAAAAAATTCACGGCTGGAATTTTTGCTTTGAGGTTAAAATTCACTCGCAAGTGGCGCCTAATAGTATTTGAACTTGGTAAAGGCTGCATAAAACGCAATTTGTTGCGAATCTGAGAAGCTGTCCATTCAGGATGGCTAACTGCTATTCGTCAAATTGAATGGTCAGTTCTGGTAGTTGTGCATTTGTATTTTCGAATCGGCTTATTGTTTTCTGGACTCTGTCATCGAGATGTTGAATTTTGCTGCAATTAGCAGTTGAGACCAGTTTTCTAAGGGTTCAGTCGAAAATTTAGCCATTGCGATAGAACTTTGAAAATGATGGTGAAGTACGCCTTTAATGCAAGTTTCAAATTTAGAAGTCTATCTATTTTAATGTAGAAAATTTCACATGGCGATGCAAAAGAGCTGATATTGCATACCGCACATTTTAAACTATTATAACTATATTTCTAGCAAAAAACAATTTTTACATTTTTTATGTATCTATTCTTTGTATAACTTTAATCAGCTTTCACTTTTCCGTGAATATGAATCGAGAACATTTCAGGTTGTGTAGTTAATATATTTTAGTTACATAAAGCTAGGGGAGTATCATTATCAATCATCATGTTTCATATTGCTGTGGGATTTGAACTCAGTTAGTATTGAATAATTTATAGATGCACAAATATATATATTTAAAAATGTTTTCGCTAAAGCCAAACATAATTACTCCTTTAGTAGGGTGTGTCAACTGAAGTTTGTGTTTGAATGTGTTTGCGACCAAAGACTTTTCAATGTAGCGTTCTTTCTAATATTAGAAAAATACAGGATTGAAGTTGCTTTATTTGTATGAGGTTAATCAAATTTCAAGTGTTAATCCTACATATTACACGTTTATTAATATAAACAGCTTCTGTTAATATTATCAGTAAGTTCCATAAAAAACTCAAGTCGAATTAACCCTTTCGAATAAAGAGAACAACTCAATTTATACCAAATTAATGAGAGTTTCCAGTAAGTAATGTTCGTTATTTTTCAAATTACAATATTGTAGGTTGCAAATGCTATAAAATTTTGATTTTCATAGAAATTCCCCAGAAACTAAGCAAAACTTTCCTTGTTTATTACATAAAATAAACAATTTTTTATCATTTTGGCTGGAAGCGGCCGGTAATTTTACCCGCCCTTCATGAAATTAGCGGCTGTAGGCCGATAATTTGCCGGTCCCGGTTCAACCAACATTGGCCGGCCGGTAGCCAGTTCCGTCTCTGACATACTAGCATGGAGTCATTTTGTGACAGTGA
This sequence comes from Hofstenia miamia, assembly GCA_900660155.1. NCBI lineage: Eukaryota > Metazoa > Xenacoelomorpha > Acoela > Hofsteniidae > Hofstenia > Hofstenia miamia. The sequence goes on along the minus strand of CABFPE010000846.1, from coordinate 260,412 downwards.
GCTATTCGAAATAGCACTGTGTAGGAAATATAAATGCTTCCAGAATTTTCGAATTGAGGTTATTGAATGCTTAAAAAATATTATTTTTTCATAATTAAACATATAAAACATATTTTTTATTTCATTACATTAAATTTCCAAAACAAAAAACTTGGGTGAATTGAATACATTGGGCCGATTAAATTGTGTAGCTAAGACAAATTTCTGACAAAGTTTGTGTGAAAAATTTGGATTTAATCAACCTGATTAATTTGTGTAGTTAAAGCGGGGAAAATTTACACTGTCGAACCAATTAAATTGTGTAGTTACGACACGCCATTAGAATACATTTGAGTGCATGATTTTAGTATTTAGCATGATTTATTAGTTGCAGTTAAGTGTTGTTTAAACTTATTGCTATCAGGATATTTCGAAACGAAAATAACACATATATAAACCTCCAGAATAAATTATTCATCGAACATTTGCAGATACTTTTTCATTTTCAATATACTTTAACTTTTTAGGGACAATTTATTGAACAAAAATGAACTTAGAATTTCATCATAAAATGATAAAGTGTATATATTTTATCGTTTTTCCACAATTGAATTGAATTAAGTGCAGGCATGACAAACCCCAGTAAACAATTTTCGTGTGCAAATGGTGGGCCCACGTGGGCAAATTGCTCAATTTAGATGATTGACAGAAATATTTAACATGTATTTTTTTGAGGTAGGGCTAACGGTGGGCCCCACGTGGGCAAATTCGGCACGTTATTTTGATGGTTAAAGCAGCTATTTTGTCAGCATTCTCCCAATCAGAACGTAATAGCTTAAGCAAAGAAAACGTCATCATGCAACATCTGTGCAATGCCTACTACGCATAAACGGAAATAATAAGCATATTCAGTGTAAGTGTGAAAGCCTTAATAAAGCCATCCATCTATGGTTTAGTTTTAATATTATAGTGGTATTCTGGACTTACAAAATTTAGTATTCCTGAAAGGAAATTACGGAATATCCTTTCTAGAAGCATATCAAATTATTTTGCATTAAAGCTTAGTTGGTTAGGGAAAACGGGCATAATTCCACTTCTACAAAGCAAATTTGTTAAAGTTGTGAAAGGTATAATTACATTATTGTGAAGTTAAGGGGATAAATCAATAATTTTATTTGCAGTATACTATTTAAATTTAATTTACTAGGAGTAGTCATACATTCTGACAAAATCTCAATCCATTTCTTTATGAAATGTGAAAATTTTTACTGGGAACAGTACGGTTGTGTCTTAATAGTTTACTAGAAATATACATTAATGTGAGGTATCAATCGCAGCGAATATTGATGAAATTATAAATGAATGTTATGAGTTTCCAAAATATTAAAATGATAATGTGTACTCTTAAGCAATTAATTCAATTGCAAAAAATATAATTTACTAAAATTTTAATTATAACTATATCATAAAATTCGCTCCCATTTTCAGTAAGAACAGAGATCTCGATTATTAGAAGTAGTTGATGATTGTCTTAAACATTAATTTTCTTTGGTGTATTTTCGCCATTTATTTCATTATTGTTTCGATTATCTTAATTCTGAATGTTGAGCGATTTGTTAAACTTTCTTTTTGGGATTGAAGACTAAATATTTATTAGATTTATTCACATCCCATTATTGATCGAAACTTAAGTCCATGATACTGAATTGTTTGACTTGACTATTCCTTTTTGGAGAGTAAAATATTGTTTTTATTTTCCGTACATTATTTTCTTTAGGTTGACATTACCTACCCAAATTCTAAAGTAGCTCAATTCAACTCCAGTATTGCATACAATGGTCTAAATGTCCCGGTATATTCTTACTAATGAGGTTATGTTACGTGCAATATATTTACAATTTTATAATAGAGTATGATATGTTTTTTTAAATATAATATAGCATAATATCTAGTACTGTGCAAAGATTGTTTTAGTAAACCGGGTTTACGCCATACTGAGGTTACACTGACAATTTTCAGTCATTTTGCAATTGAAAAAAATATTGCTTGCAAGGAATGTAAAGAATTTGTTATTTTTTTACTATTTTTCATATTATTTGTCATTGTAAATTCCAATTATTTACATTTTTTGCCCACTTGTCTAATTATTCTTAGAGCCATTCATATTTCGATTTTTGGCAAAGGGTTATTTTACATCATAAACGAGAGTTTTGTGAAGTTTGGAGATTTCAGCATTTGTGCATAAGTAGTAATATATTAACTAATATATTATTGAAAGCGATTCATTTTAGATTATATATTTAACTGTTCATTTCTAATGTCAAGTGAAAGTTTCCTTCACCCAGAAGAAATTGTTCCCATTCCAGAATTTCGGAAAATACTAAGATTGTATGTTTTGCAAGATGAAAAAATTGACTTTGATTGGAGATCCCGCATTTATGAAACTCTAATCCATGGAAGAGATTCTCATTTTATATTACATTGTATAAATATGCACCTAAAATGCCTTAGTTTAACTCAAAAAAATTTAAAAGAGGAATTGCGATATACCGCGTTTGTATTTATACACTCACAAGATGTTATCCACAGTGAAGTTTTGTTATCTAGTCATAGCGGTGGAGAATGGCGAAGAGTAAAAATAGTTAATCAAAAAAATCCAAATACTTTCATCAATTATATGATGTTTGTTCCTAAGCATACCAACCCTTGGAAATCTCTTGATTGTCAACTAGAAGATTTTATTGGATTGCCATATTGTAGTGCAATTTTCTGGTTTGACCTAATGATGCTATCAGTTCCATCAATACCTCTTCCTTCAGTGTCTGAAGATTTTTTGAAAGGTATTAAGATACAAAGTATTTTAAATTTAGTGTATATAAAGGAAATAGGGATTCCATCTATTCTATTCCCCAAAGAAATGGGAATTCGCATAGAATTTGATATGTTTGCAAACAACCCAAATAGGGATATCACAGTAGCTAGCTATAGCCTAAGTAGCCAATCTATCTTAATACCCTCACATCATTTTGTTAATAAAAGATGTGCTGGTCATGGAGCATCTGGCATATGTAATATTCTTGAAGTCCCTGAAGAACTTTCAGGACCTTCGAAAATATTTGTCTCAAAGGAAATTTCAACTAGGCGTTCAGCAAAAGCTGAATACAGTTCAGATGTGTCTCTATCTCCAAGATCTCAAATCTTAGAAGAAATTTCAATGATGAGCAAGCTGAATAAGCTGGAGATTCCGTATATTGTAAAGCAATTTACTATTCCTGTTTCAGAAACAGATGATATACTCTTTGCTATAGGAGCACCTAGAGTAAATTCAAATCAACCTATAATTCTTTACAAATGGGAAGGGGAAGAAACAAAGTTTTTTCATCAATGCAATTCATCAATGGTACTGATCTCCGTAATGTTGATATTGGTTTACTTGATGATTTGACGAAATTTTCAATTGTGTTACATGTCACTGAAGCCTTGAACGTACTTCATAAAAATGGATTTGTTCACAATGACTTACATCTTGGAAATATAAGATTGGAATCCTCAACAAATCNATTTTATATTACATTGTATAAATATGCACCTAAAATGCCTTAGTTTAACTCAAAAAATTTTAAAAGAGGAATTGCGATATACCGCGTTTGTATTTATACACTCACAAGATGTTATCCACAGTGAAGTTTTGTTATCTAGTCATAGCGGTGGAGAATGGCGAAGAGTAAAAATAGTTAATCAAAAAAATCCAAATACTTTCATCAATTATATGATGTTTGTTCCTAAGCATACCAACCCTTGGAAATCTCTTGATTGTCAACTAGAAGATTTAATTGGATTGCCATATTGTAGTGCAATTTTCTGGTTTGACCTAATGATGGTATCAGTTCCATCAATACCTCTTCCTTCAGTGTCTGAAGATTTTTTGAAAGGTATTAAGATACAAAGTATTTTAAATTTAGTGTATATAAAGGAAATAGGGGCTCCATGTGTTCTATTCCCTCAAGAAATGGGAATTCGCTTAGAATTTGATAGTTTTGCAAACAACCCAAATAGGGATATCACAGTAGCTAGCTATAGCCTAAGTAGCCAATCTATCTTAATACCCTCACATCATTTTGTTAATAAAAGATGTGCTGGTCATGGAGCANCCTACATTGTAAAACAATTTACTGTACCTGTTTCAGAGACAGATGATCTACTCCTTGCTATAGGAGCACCTAAAGTAAATTCAAATCAGCCTGTAGTTCTTTACAAATGGGAAGAGGAAGAAACAAAATTTTTCTCAACAATGGAGCTTATCAATGGTACTGATATTCGCAATGTTGATGTTGTTTCACTTGATGATTTGACGAAATTTTCAATTGTGCTACATGTAACTGAAGCATTGAATGTACTTCATAAAAATGGATTTGTTCACAATGACTTACATCTTGGAAATATAAGATTGGAATCCTCAACAAATCAAATTTTTATTCTTGATTTTGGTTGTTGTGAAAGAATTACAGAAACCAATGCCAGAAAAGATCTTAAATATTTACTTAAATTAATATATCATTTGTATGGCATTGAACCTTCTGTCAGTCAACAGCACCTTAATGTTCCACAAGCTTTGAGACCCATTGTTAAAGATGCTCTTAAAAATATAAACCATAGCCACAGAAAATATAGAACTGTGAGTGAAATATTGGAGAATCTATATTTTCTGAATCAAGGCATTATTCTAGATCGTAGGTTCTTAGATTTTGGATTCTTTCTTGAACATCTCGAATTTTACAACGAAGATTTATTTCAAAAATACTTGGAGTATGTTTCGTTATATGAAGGTATGTAAAACATTGATTATGCAAATGAATAAGATTTTTATAGCACAATTCCAAGCAGCAAATCTGTATAGCTAACTCCAGTATTGTGCAAATCCTGTAGTGTATAAAAACTTGTTATTGCATAAAAACGTTAGTCTCATGACTAAGAAACGGTTATATATTTATATGTACATGTATGTTTATGTTTAAAAATCAAATACTGCGTAAATTTTTGGTTGTCCTAAATACTAAAATTCAAAAAATTTACTCCTCTATTGCTATAACATGTATTTTTCATAATTGTAGGGTTGTTGGAAAGTTTTTAGAAATTGAAAAAATGTTTTTCAAAACTATGTAGAAAAACAAAAGTAAATCAACAATATATAAGAATTTCAGAAAACACTAAAACATCGATTTTTTAGTACAGCTGTACATTATGTGTTTTTGTTAATTTAGGCTTTCTTTATAGATAGTGCAGAATTTTTTCATAAAATTCAATATTGAGTAAAACCCAGCACATGATAAGGAATGTCTCAACAAATTAGGTTTACACCGCCCTGTAGTTTAACTAAATTTTGAAAGTTCAACTGCATTTTTTATAACACAAATGTGTATATTACTCTACACCACACGTTTATTTGAAATGTCAAATTTCTAAGCACAACAGTTCATTGCACTTGTTGCCTTGAGTAAGGAGATATGAATGCACAGTTGGCCATGGGCACATAATTTAAACTGCAAAGCACGCTTTTCTAGCCACAGCCAAAGCTTCAGTCAAATTTTGAATAATTCAATAAGTAATTTATTAACCGTAGAAAAATAGAGAAATACCCATTGGGGAAAAGAGATAGGAATAGTGTGACAACCAGTACAAGGAATATTTTGTACTTGTAAGTTCATCAATTATTTGCAGTATTTCTGGGAATGTTCAAATAATATTTGATCATTGCATTTTGGAAAAAAAACAATTATTTCTGATGTTAGAAAATTTGCCTTGGTTTTTCAATTTCGTAGTTTTTTAAAATGTATGCTGCATTGTTATGTCTTAAAATCATTAGTGTAGTTTTGCAACAGTAAGCCTTTGGTAATTTGATGCATCAAATAAACAGCTTGTGGTATAGTATAAATGTAGTAAATGATAGTTTAGTTGCTCCAATACAACAGAAATATTTTAGATTACTAAAAAAAATGACTGAAATTCGTATTTTAAATATCAATGTCCTCTCGTAGAGTTGGAATTGGGTCAGTCTTAAGCTTGGCTTGGGTACGATAAGGAGTTGGACTGGGTTAAACTGGGCCCTAGTTTTTATATTTTTTTTATTTGAAATACATAAGAAAAAAACTTAACTTAAAAATCTAATTTTAATTTTATTAAGCCCTGCATTTTTGGCTTATAAAAAACGTATGATGTAATCAATTTCTAGAAAGTGTTTCTTAGAAGAATTGTTTATAGACTATTTGGATATAAATATGCTAATCATTGCATTATGCAAATTACCAGTGCAATTCTTTTGGGCATTTATTAAACATAAGACAGTTTCAGTGGCATAACAGTAAAATATTGTGGCTGAGAAGTTCGGGGGCTAAATCTCTATTTATCAGTCTTGGTTTCAAATTTTCAGCCCACTTTCAACTCAATCCTGTGGCATGCTAAGAAACTTATTGAAGATATTCGAATATTAAGAATTGTGTCGAAAACACCAAACAGCATATGATTGAGATAATCCCCATATTATTATCCAAAATCGAAATACCAAATTTGAAAGGAACTGTTTGAAAACTGTTAAGCACTAAAATATCATATTTTGCAGGAAGAAGGAATTTTCTCTCATGCTGCTTTAATAATAACATCAAAAAACAAATCTAATCCATAACAGCAAAACCCATAATAACTTAAATGTTAGTAATCAAAGCAGTTTTCTTAAATTTCTATAAATTTTAATTTTTGGAAGAAAATAATTTTTATTAAATTCAAATTTTATATATATATATATATATATATATATATATATATATTGTATGAAAGATGATATATGTACCGCCCTTTTACAAGAAGCTGAAACATACAATTGTTAAAGTATTGTCCAGTGTTACACAATTTATGTTTCATTTATTTATTTGTAGATGCCTTTAGAAAGCATTTTGAACAAAATACATGGTCTGACATGTGAAAAGCTAAACAGTATCAACTCAAATCTTCCTTTGCTCTGTTGGGCGCCTGTCATGGTCACCATGTAGAATCTTGACAACCTTCCAACTAAATAAGCTTAACTCAATTTAGGAGCTGCTATAACATTTTTCCCTCCTTGAATAGTATGGTAGGTGACAGATTCCAACTTTCCATCTCTCTTCTTTCATTCTAACTTTGAGTTGCATATTAATTAAGATAATATCTGCTCAACTAGCATTGGTAAGAAAACTAACAACTGTACTTTTAGATACAAGACAAGAGATAGATGGTACAAAGTACAGGGTCATAGACCTGACCTGAAGCAAAGCACAAAGAGGAATCGAAGAATTACAATATAACGATTAACTCCAGTGGACACTTGAACATCGAGAAAGACACCAACTGCAACGCCAGTGACTCAGTGCAGTGAAATAGTGTGTGAGGATATGATAGTGACAGTGTGTGATAACTTATTAATTTAGTGCATTGATTGTTCTTGTTATCAATGAATTTGTACTGTAAAGGGAATTCACAACCAGGATGCATTAGCTTGTTATACTTCCTTACATGTAATATCCTTACATATAAATAACTATATGTTAACCTAAGATACATATGAACAACCAATGCAGTCATAACAAAAAAGGAAAAGTGCTTAGGTCGTCTACTTGCAATTACACAGAATGAAAATAATACAAGATAATACAAACAATTGCTGAAATTTCCTATGAGGGCTAACTGAAAGATCATAATGTAATAATATGAACAATGAACAATAGGAAAGCTAATACGAATAAAAACCCCTATCCTTATACCTAACTTATGAGCACATCAGGTAAGCACCAGCTGTCAGCCACACAGCCATTTGAATGGTGAACAAATTAATGTTAGTGCTAAGCCATTATGAAGCTCCCATTAAATGAAGTCGTGAACCACTGTCTCAAATACCCTAGTGCTCGAATGTTTAGCTTTCCATGACAATTAATAAAATAACCTGACAAAGAAAAGCAAAGTAAATCCAATGAATTAGCTTCATCACCAAAATAATAAACTGCATGATTTTTATACTTAGAAATTAATAAACATTCAAATATTTGGCTAGTACCTGTTAATCTAAGTTGTTGACAATTTCCAGTTCTCTAATTATCCTTCGTCTGCTGATTACACACATCAGCATTAATTAGCATTTGCGAGTTCGGCCTTTCACCTTTTGTCAAATTTACTGCCAAATTAATTAATATGAAAAAATACTGCATTATAATTTTACAAATAATTAACTAATCATAATCATGTGTTGTACAATTAATATTTATTTCAAAATTCAGTCTTAGTTCTTTCATCTCTTTTTCTCAACTTGACCACACATGATTGGATTGTGTTACAGAAGTCTCACTTTTGGGTGACATTGTTATGTCTTGTGTTTGGGGAGTTTGTACTTGGGGAGTCTTTTGTGTTTTTGCTTTACTTTTGTTTTTCTTCCTAGAGTTTGCCATATTTACTGTTAGCTTGGAGTNTATATATATATTAGCATCATCAGTGTTAGTATAACATTTAGAGTAAACCATATTATGAAGTTCTGATAGACTAGTATCTAATTTTAAGTAGGCAAAGAATCTCCCTTAATCTAATTTTAGTGCACAGCTAACATGAGAAAATAGTAATAGAATTATCAACGAAACAGTATTAAAGTTAATAACAATTGAGAATGTATAGCATCTAATCACATAAACACGTAACTCCGAGAAAGAGAGTGAATATGAGTTATAACGGCAATTACAGCTGAAGTGGAGCAAGCAAGCAGTCATCAAACTAGTAAAATGAACCATATCTGGATAAGGTAATCCTCGGGAGAGGAACTTGCTTGTACAGGGCATAGACGTCCCAAACCAACCTGCGAGGAATACTCCACCGCATAACCTCCCTCAATTCCGTAGCAAGTTTAGCCTTTCATTACCATCTAATATACATGTGAGAAGCAAAACGACGTAGTTCTTACTTGAACTGCAACTATTTAATGTCCGATCGCGCATAAATGGGCCCTATTTATACAAGAAATAGTAAATGCAACAAAACCCATGCAAACTACCCGCCAANACTAAACTACAGGAAGCATCTTTGTGTGCAAGAAAAAATTTTAGAAGAATATCTTGAAGAACGCAAGAAAGCATTTTCAAGCCAAAAATTATTTATCCAAAGAATGTTAGAATTTCACAACTCAAGGTAACTAGTATATTTAATTTATTACTACATTTTGTTTGTCAAGCTGCAAATCCCTGATTAAATTAGGCATTGAGTTCAAAAAAATACTAGAAAAATTCTGGATCTGGGCTACGATCAAATTTATTTATGTTATCTAAAATGCAACACTGTATTTTTATATAAGAACTGTATTTTTATATAAGAACTCAATTAACCATAATTCCACATACGAATGAATATGTCCATGTAGATTTTAGGCTCATTAGAAGGTTTTATCGATTGTAATATATTGAAATTTTAAATTTTTGGAAATTGTGCAATTATGGCTATAAGTAAATCAAATTTATTTTGACAATGTTGGTAGTTGACTTATATGCATGGCTCTGTCTTCTGTCTTCATGAAGAAATACACATATTCAAGATCAAAATTTTAAGCTGAAAACTAAAATGTTGCTTAATATCTATGGCAATTTTTCCATTCTAAAGTACTTTTGCAATTCTATTGTCTATCATTTATTAATCTTTAATTCAATTCCTTAAGCACATTTTTACAATAATTTGATTAAATAACCTTCCAAAGGTTTGTAGCATAAGTATTATATAGAATTTCATTTCAATCATTGCAGCAACAATGTAGCATTTCTGATTAGCATTGTGACTTTTCAAGACTTTGAAATTATTTAAAATGCTATATATTAAAGAATCAGTTAAATATTGACAATTGTTTATGGATGCATGTAAAATTAATTTATATTTTTACTTTAGTTATGTTTATGAAAAATAGTAGAACTACATATTTAAGATATAGGAGGGTTGTGTTTGCATCCATATAAAATTGGTTACATACAAAAATTCATATTGTATAAATAAGAATTAAAAATGAAATTATCATTATAAAATGAGAAAAATGGCTTTACCAAATTAGAGATGTATAGTTTGACGTTGTTGACATGAAATTAGGCCATTTCTAAAATTAAAAATATTGAGTTATAGAACCAATCAAGAAAAAAAGTAGTGCTTTTTTCAGCGCTGGCACAATTTTTTTAGATTAAAAAAGTTTAATTTCATATTGAGGGCAGTAAAAAAAATAAAAATCCATGGACAGTGCATGAAAATAAAACCTAACAAATTTTACACTTCATTAATATTGGTTGTGCTGAGTATGTTATTCAGATAATCATGCTAAAATCCTGCCAATCCTCAATATTTATAGCAGTTCTATATCTTCTTCTAAATAGGCATACATATAATATGCATTGTGATTAGACGTTTTCAATCATTAGTAGTATTGCTTGAATAAATTTATCACATTTAAGATCTGCTAACAATTGCTTTACTACATTAAATACAAATATTGCTGCAAATGTTAACTTTTTTTTGCTCTAGATATGTTATCTAAAATACATTGTTAGATGTTGTAGAGTGCTTTAGACAGTTTGCTGTTATTTCCTAGTCTTTTAGTTGCACCCCAAGAGATTTACAATGGTAATTGTGCATCAAAAATTTGTTAGTCCCTCATTCTTAGGTTTATGTTAGAAAAATTGTAGTCAGCCTTTTCAAGTCAGGCATAGATTTAACCATAAATGTAGATTTTATGTTATGAAAAATGTCAAAATTCTGAGCAACATTATCATTATGATCAGGATTTTTTTGTTTTTCACATATAGAGGTTATTGGAAGAGCTTCCTTCCTGACAAAAATCTGTTGTGCCATGAAAGGGCTAAACATGTGAAATTCCTCTACACAAGATATCTCAATTTAAAAGTTGTTTAGTTAGATTTATTGGTTTAAACAAATAAATGTAGTAAAACATAATTAGTGTTGGGGGCAATATTGACATTTTTTTAAAAATTGTGAAATTCCTTGTCGTTTCTAAGGTTAAATTTTTCTGAAAGTAACCAATGTATTGAAATTTTTGCTCAAAATTTATTTTTTTGGTTCGTCGAAAGCCAAATAGCGGCCATAAGCAATAATTTTGCTAATATTCTTAGAATAATCACGAGATATCTATGTTGCAAATGATCTTTTTTCTAGGTTTTTTGGGGTTGATGAATTGGTTTTACAAAAACATACAATTTTTCTATTCAATACAGCGGAACTCAAAGATAGTTTAATGAGTTTAGTGAAAGAACTACAATTGCCTGTACCCTTATTTACTACCACAATGTTGAATGACACCCACTAAGTACTTAAATTTCAAAAATCAATTTTTAACATTTATATTTAGTTATTCTTCTAAGGCAAATTATTAGTCTTATTATAGGCATTGTAGTAATTAAATTATATTTCAATTTATTAAGAAAAAGCTAAAAAGCAATGGATTCTATGATATTGATTTCATTTTTATATTGTACAATTCATTGGAATATGATTATGAAATTGAAACTTCATTAAAAATTGGCTTTCAAAGTATTTCCAAAGTTTATTTTTTAAGCAAAATATAAAACCTGCAATATATCCTAATAAGAGACTCTTCCTTAAAAATGTCAAGTATTTAAATTGCATAACAATAGCCCCTCCTCAATCCATATTCATTGTTAAGTGTACCATAAGCATCATGAAGAATTGAACGTGTATGACAATATTGGAAACTTCCAAATAAATANTAAATAACCTTCCAAAGGTTTGTAGCATAAGGTATTATATAGAATTTCAGTTCAATCATTGCAGCAACAATGTAGCATTTCTGATTAGCATTGTGACTTTTCAAGACTTTGAAATTATTTAAAATGCTATATATTAAAGAATCAGTTAAATATTGACAATTGTTTATGGATGCATGTAAAATTAATTTATATTTTTACTTTAGTTATGTTTATGAAAAATAGTAGNACAAAAATCTGTTGTGCCATGAAAGGGCTAAACATGTGAAATTCCTCTACACAATTGAGATTTTCTAGAATAGCGTTGTGCAAGATATCTCAATTTAAAAGTTGTTTAGTTAGATTTATTGGTTTAAACAAATAAATGTAGCAAAACATAATTAGCGTTGGGGGCAATATTGACATTTTTTTAAAAATTGTGAAATTCCTTGTTGTTTCTAAGGTTAAATTTTTCTGAAAGTAACCAATGTATTGAAATTTTTGCTCAAAAATTTATTTTTTTGGTTCGTCGAAAGCCAAATAGCGGCCATAAGCAATAATTTTGCTAATATTCTTAGAATAATCACGAGATATCTATGTTGCAAATGATCTTTTTTCTAGGTTTTTTGGGGTTGATGAATTGGTTTTACAAAAACATACAATTTTTCTATTCAATACAGCGGAACTCAAAGATAGTTTAATGAGTTTAGTGAAAGAACTACAATTGCCTGTACCCTTATTTACTACCACAATGTTGAATGACACCCACTAAGTACTTAAATTTCAAAAATCAATTTTTAACATTTATATTTAGTTATTCTTCTAAGGCAAATTATTAGTCTTATTATAGGCATTGTAGTAATTAAATTATATTTCAATTTATTAAGAAAAAGCTAAAAAGCAATGGATTCTATGATATTGATTTCATTTTTATATTGTACAATTCATTGGAATATGATTATGAAATTGAAACTTCATTAAAAATTGGCTTTCAAAGTATTTCCAAAGTTTATTTTTTAAGCAAAATATAAAACCTGCAATATATCCTAATAAGAGACTCTTCCTTAAAAATGTCAAGTATTTAAATTGCATAACAATAGCCCCTCCTCAATCCATATTCATTGTTAAGTGTACCATAAGCATCATGAAGAATTGAACGTGTATGACAATATTGGAAACTTCCAAATAAATATTAAAATAGGCTTGTTAACATCTTTTTGCTAGGTCAATCAAATTAATTTCCTGTTTAAATTCATCTAGTATATCACACATTGAAATGTTCTTCTTAAAATTAACCATATATAGACGTTGGTAAGCTAAACAAAACTTGAGACTCGCATGGTTTAATTTAGGATAATTAAATTTTTGTATTTCAAAATATTTAATACATACTTGATAACTTCTTTTGGACAGTTTAATTCTTTGTTTCATTCAATTTTGAAAACCTGTAGATTACACATCCAGTGTACATCAATATGTTTTTTCATTTTCTCCTGTATTGGTATTATTTACTGTTTTCAATATAATTGGTTCACATACAATTTGAACTCTTATTCATTTTCTATATAAGGAAAAGAAAATCTTTTTCACCAGATACTAGAGCTTAGAAAAAATTAATTTCAATAATATGTCTTTTGAAGGAAATATGTGAAATTTTGCAAACCAATAGCTTTTATAGGTTCTACAAACAGCTGAAACGTATGATGCTAGTGTGAAATATCACAATGAATTATATTATTTGATGTGGCTACTCAAAATGTAAATTTGTTAAAATCTGAATTATATGCAAGTTCCTGATTAATTTTTATTATATTTGCAAAAAAGCAAATCCATTCCAACTCCTGTATTGTGTACGACCTATACTGCTAATAATTCCATTATTGCATAAAAATGTTGGTCTCGTGACCAACAAACAATTATGTATTTATATGTACAAATTTGTGCGTAAAAATCCAATACTGCATAAATTTTTGATTGTTCCAACTTTTAAAATTTATAAAATTTACTCCAGTATTGCTAATACATGTATTCTTCATAATTGTAAGGTTTTTGGAAAGCTTTTAGAAGTTGAAGAAGTGTTTTTCAAAACTATATAGTGCTGTAAATTCTGAGTGTTTTTTTGTTACTTTAAGCTTTCAGTATAGAGTAGTGTATGACTTTTTCAAAAATTCAATATTGTGTAAAACCCAGAACATGGTAAAGAATGACTCAACAAATTAGGTTTACGCCTCGCTGTAGTTTAACTAAATTTTGAAAGTTCAACTGCATTTTTTATAGCACAAATGTGTATATTACTCTACACCACACTTTTATTTGAAATGTCAATTTTCTAAGTACAACAGTTCATTGCACTTGTTGCCTTGAGTAAGGAGATATGAATCCACAGTTGGCCATGGGCACATAATTTAAACTCCAAAGCACGCTTTTCTAGCCACAGCCAAAGCTTTAATTTGGTTATTTTGAATTTTTCTTAGAACACTTTGTGTATCACATCAATGGGTGCATCTATTAATTACATTGGGCTAAGCATAGGTAAATTTTTATTTTTAGATTGCCTAAGTTGGCTTGTATCACCTATTTAATTATTAATAGACGAGGAGAGCGGAGCTTTAGCCAAATTTTGAAAATATTCGTATATTTGAAATTCTGTCAAAAAAACCAAATGTTTGAACACCTGAAAATGTGTATGTGAAGATAACCGCCATATTATTAAAATGCCAAATTTGAAGGAATTGCGTGAAAGCTATTGAGGACTAAAATATAATATTTTCAGGAAGGGAAAATTTTTCTCATGTTACATTAACAATAACATCAAAAATGTAAATATATTGCATAACAGTAAAGCCCATAGTACCTCTAAGGCTTGTAATCAAATCTGTTGTCTTAAATCTCTGATATTTAATATTTTTTAGGGAATTAATTTTTATTAATTTGAAATGACTGAATTTGCCCATTGTTTTAGCCCTGAAATAAACGTTATGTTTTTGTCTTGGCTAGACGTCGACCATTTAAATTGGTCTTGAAGTAGTAAACCGTTTTCAAATCTGGCTATGGTCCACCCATTGCTTGGATCCTAGACTTTGTTTTATGTAGTAATTGTCTTTTCATGATTTCTATGAGATTGATACTACCCTTAGTGATTTCTATTATGGCTAAATGTATTTTTGATTGTACAAGTTAAGTTAATCTATTATATAATTTGTTGTGACAACGCTTGAATTTGATCCACTATTGAAAATTTTACTAAAACTAAGCTACAGGAAGCATCTTTGTGAGCAGCAAAAAAAATTATAAAAATATCTTGAAGAACGCAAAGATGCATTTTTAAGCCAAAAATATTCATCTAAAGAATTTTAGAAATTCATAATGCAAGGTAACTAGTATATTTAATTTAATACAATATTTTGTTTCTGTACTCCAAACCCCTGATTAAAGTAGGCATTGGGTTCATCAAAAATACTAAAAAAATTCTGGATATAGGCTAAGGTCAAATATATTTATATTATCTAAACCGCAGCATATTCTTGACTTGTCATTATATATTTTAAATAAGACCTCAATTAACCTATATTTACCCCCATGAAGACGAAGGCGTCCATTTAGATTTTGGGATCATTATAAGATTTTATCTATTGTAATATATGTGTTATAAGTAAATCACATTTTTAGTTTTTGAAAATATTGGTACATGCTTTATATGCCTCTGAATGGTTCCGCCTTCAAAAAGTAGGTCTACATATTTTGGATGCACAAGGAAAAGGGGGATAGTTGCATGCATATAAAGAGAGTTACATAGAAAATTTCATAATGTATAAATAAGAATTAAAAATGAAATCATTACTAATTGATAAGAATAAATATACTAAATTTGAGAGATGTATAGCTTGACATTGTTAACACAATACGCCATTTCTAAAATTGAAAATATTGACATATAGCACTAATCAAGAAATAAATTAGTGCCATTTTTAGCATTAGCGCTATTTTTAGACTAAAAAATTTGAATTAATGTTGAAAACAGCAAAATAATAAAAATCCATGGACAGTGAGAGCTAAAAATACCTAACAGAGTTTACACATCATCAATATGAGTTGCACTTAGTATTCTGTACAGATAAACATACTAATATCCTATAAATCCTCAATATTTTTAGTATAGATATCCTTAATAAGTATGTAGAATCATCACGCAGGCCAAGATGTGCATTAATTCAGAACTATTTAGAGATAGTGAACTGCAGTTTCTTCTAAGCAGAGTAATGTCTAACTAATTAACTTTTGTTGTCTCCTGTACACTGTATCTCTTTATCAATACCAAACTATATTTAGCATCCATGCAATAGAAGAGTAACAGGTAACAGCCATTGTTTAGGTAACTGTATGAGAGAGACTCCAGTTTGTAATGGGCCCACTGCCCAAAGTGGTATCTGATCACCAAGAAGCTATCTTCCAAGTTGTAGTAGAGTGAGGTTCCATCAACCAACTCAGCTCATTTTCAAAAGACTCTTTTTATTATGTGTACCCTAACTGAGTGTAATAATCTAGAAAGAACACAATTCGACTTAATATCTCATTCTCAGTAAAGTGTAACTTAAACAGTGTAATTATTGTAGAATCTTGACAACCTTCCAACTAATAAGCTTAACTCAATTTAGGAGCTGCTATAACATTTTTCCCTCCTTGAATAGTATGGTAGGTGACAGATTCCAACTTTCCATCTCTCTTCTTTCATCTAACTTTGAGTTGCGTATTAATTAAGATAATATCTGTCCAACTAGTATTGGTAAGAAAACTAACAACTGTATTTTAGATACAAGACCAGAGATAGATGGTACAAAGTACAGGGTCAGAGACCTGACCTGAAGCAAAGCACAAAGAGGAATCAAAGAATTACAATATAATGATTAACTCCAGTGGACACTTGAACATTGAGAAAGACACCAACCACAATGCCAGTGACTCAGTGCAGTGAAATAGTGTGTGAGGATACGATAGTGACAGTGTGTGATAACTTATTAATTTAGTGCATTGATTGTTCTTGTTATCAATGAATTTGTACTGTAAAGGGAATTTGCAACCAGGATGCATTAGCTTGTTATACTTCCTTACATGTAATATCCTTACATATAAATAACTATATGTTAACCTAAGATACATATGAACAACCAATGTGGTCATAACAAAAAAGGGAAAGTGGTTGGTGATCTGCTTGTAATTACAAGTAATGAAATCAATACAAGATAATACAAACTAGTTCTGTAATTTCCTATGAGGGCTAACTGAAAGATCATAATGTAATAATATGAACAAGGAACGATAGGAAAGCTAATACAAATAAAAACCCCTATCCTTATACTTAACTTAAGAGCACATCAGGTAAGCACCAGCTACCAGCTGCACAGCCATTTGAATGGTGAACAAATTAATGTTGGTGCAAAGCCATTACAAAGCTCCTGTTAAATGAAGTCATGAACCACTGTCTCAAATACCCTAGTACTCGAACATTTAGCTTTCCATGACAATTAATGAAATAACCTGACAAAGAAAAGCAAAGTAAATCCAATGAATTAACATCATCACCAAAATAATAAATTGCATGATTTTTATACTTGCAAATAATAAACATTCAAATATTTGGCTAGTACCTGTTAATCTAAGTTGTTGACAATTTTCAATTCTCTGATTATCCTTCATCTGCCTATTACACACATCAGCATTAATTAGCATTTGCAAAATCAGCCTTTCACCTTTTGTCAAATATACTGCCAAATTAATTAATATGAAAAAATACCACATTATCATTTTACAAATAATTAACTAATCATAATCATGTGTTGTACAATTAATATTTATTTCAAAGTTCAGTCTTAGTTCTTTCATCTATTTTTCTCAACTTGACCACACATGATTGGATTACATTACATTATGTAGCCATTCATTGACACTAGCTGCTGGCAATAAAAACTAATTAATAAATAAAGTAGCTTCCTACCTTACATATAAGATATGAATAAAATCAATAAGTACTGATACTAGCTGCAACAAAATAAAAAAGAGTTAAAAACTATCTACAGTTAAATGCAGCTTCCTAACCTATGGTAAAAATAGATATACAACAGTTAAAATATATACAAGGTCATTTTCAGTCTCATTATGGGTCTACTACAGTTAGAAATTTGGATCTAAAATAAGATAATAAATAACTACCACTCCTACTGTTGGCGATCTTGCCTTATTGCGAATTTGTTACTACATGTAGTTCTGCAAGCAATCAATAGCCAGCTAGGCAGGAAGTAAAAACCCTTATACCTATATATAACTTAAATGTATTGCTTTGATCCAGGCTACAACTATCTTAATCCCTTGCAACAGCCTGTTGATCTTTACAAGTATGAAATGCATAGCTGTGCATTTTAATAAATAATCCAAGTGATAATAAAAGATAAGTGAGTAATAAGGAGTTTATTCTCCATCAACATTTCTTTTTGCATTTCACATATTTATAGCAAAGTTTTATAAACATATTTATTGTTAAACAAATACCTGTCACTGTTTTGTGTTGCCAACATAGAAAAGTTCTGCATTAATATAGCAGTATCAAAATTGATGTGGAGCTTTATTGTCCACATGTGATTTGTCAAAATGTTAAGGTGACAAATAATTGTTTTACAAAATTGATTACAGATTCAAATTACATGATTTGGTTTTGTGTTAATTCAACAAAATACAAAAATAATGAAATCAATTAATATATGATTCAATCTTAGCTTCTTTTCTGTAGTTTGTTTCTTTGTTGGATTATGCTAAGTATACTTTTAATATGCATTATGATTAAATATCTCTGATCACTAGTAGCATTTATTACACTTAACATGTGTTAAAAATGGTTTTACAACATTAAATGCACAAATGTTAACTTTTTTAGTTAATTATTTTCACTAAAATAAATTTTTAGATTCAGTAGTGCATAGGAATACTGAAAATTTAGTGCTTTAGCCAGTTTGCTTAGCATTAAATTTCCCAGTCTTTTTGTTGTAGCTGTTTTCTGTGTAATTTACTATGGGATTGTACAGCTAAAATTTGGTAGTCACACATCACTAGGTTTATGTTCAAAAAAATTAGCTGGCATTTTCCTCTTGGGCATTGATGTAGCTATAAATCTAGCTTTTATGCTATGAAAAACTGTCAAAATTCTAAGCAACATTATCATTCTGATCATGATTTTATGCATAAAATTGCTATTCACATATCAACAAAATATAAGTTATTGGGAGTAGCTTCCTTATCTGACAAAAATCTCTGTTGTGCCATGGAAAAAGTGTTAGAAAATGTTAAGCATGTGAAATCCCTCTGCACATTGTGCAATATATTTAAATTTCAAAGTTGTTTAGTTAAATATATTGGTTTAGACAAATGTTATCACAAATAATAAGGATAAGGGCAACATCAATGTTTTCAAAATTATGAAATTTCCAGGTATTTTCTAAGGCTAAATTTTCTGAAATAGTCAATCTGATTAAATTTTGGATCAAAAAATTATTTTTTAGTTGGCTGAGAGCTAAATAGCAGATAAAACAAATAATTTTGCTAAATTCTTTAAAAGAATCACTTGATATTTATGTTGTAAACAATCTCTTTTATGTGGTTTGGGGTTGATGATTTTGATTTTACAACAAACATAAATTTTTCTATTCAATTCAGCAGAGGTCCAAGGTTGCTGCAATATTATTCAAAATGGCATCTGAAAAAGATAGCTTACTTAAATAATTCTGATAATCTTTCAAGATTGTTTTGAAGTATGCATTTTAATAGGCTTTGTGGCCAAAAAGTTTGAAGAATGAATTTCACTAAATTCAAAATGGTAGAAATTGAAATACATTATTTTAGCCATTAAGTCCAATATGTTTGTCAATATTCTAAATAACAGTATGAGCCTATATAAACTACATAATTTTTACACTGGTAGTAGTAGATCATAGGTATAGGTATTCATCCTTCATGTAAACATTAATATTCATTGTAACAATAACATTAATTTCATATTATTTCTGTCTTTAAGTATGCTAATATCACAATTCAGAATAATGACAGACACAATATGAAGATACCTCCACCTCTGTAGAATTAAATTCCATATAAAAAATATGCAAAATTTGAGAAATTTTGTAAAAAAATCTGATTCACATTTCTTACCTATTTTAATAAAGTCAAGCAAGTTGTTATAGATCAGGATGCAAACAAACTATCAATATGTCTATGTCTATGTGTAATGATTAGGTGATCTGTACAGCACAAGTTCATGCACAGCTGATTGAAAGAAATTTTTTTCTATAATTGATATTCACAAATTGCAATGGTAGCAACAACAAAAACTAGTGTCAATTAAGTAGTTTGTGAATGATTCTTCTTATATGGCCACTGTTTAAATGAGTCATGTGGCATAATTATTTGAACCAAAGGAAGAGTATTATCAGGTTTGATTAAATATGACAATATTTAGGATACTTGAAACAGCTACACACTCAGCCATTCAACAGTGGTGCAGTTGGTAGCCTAGAATAAAATTGTGCTCATAGGTTAGGTGTATGAATAGGAATTTTTATTTATTTAGCTTTCCACTCAATCAGTATTTCTAATAACAAAATGTAATCAAATGGCTGGAAAGCTACCCATAGTCTAACCCTCAATTTTAAATCAAAATTCTTATGTTATCATGATAAACTCTATTATATATATGAGGTGCATATGAGCCCCAATGTTTATTACATGTCAAAGTAAATTATAAAAAAGGTATTTGACTCTCTTGAATCACTTGATGAACTAAGCCATAGGGTTATTACATGTAAGGACAATAACAGGGCAAATGCATCCAGGTGGTGAAACAATTTCATTTATTGCTAATACAAATGTTTGAAATGACAATGAAAGAAATAAAAATGACAGAGTGCAGCAGGAACAAGATTTCAACTTTATTTTAATGGGGCTGCATATGAACATTACTTGGTATTAGAATATCAAAACCAAATACAAAAAATTAATTGGAGAATATAAAGCTTATTATAGCAATGAAAGCTTCAAAAGCCAATACTGAATGATTCTAAACAAGATAAAGTTGAACTGAGGAGATTATCCAATGAATTGAAAAAACAGTATCAAACAAAACAGCAAACAACAATTTACTGACATTCACAAAATTCAATAATAAAATTTCTAAATCAAAAAGTGGAGTTAAAGAAGAAATGACCAAATTGAAATTGAAAGATATGATGATTAAGAAAATTAGAAGAAATGATCTGAGATATCACACTTGTGGCAACAAAGGTCACTTAAAAAGAGACTGCAAAAGACAAATTAATACAATTGAGAATGGAGAGGCATATTATGACAAGGAGGAATTTTTAGAAGAAGATAAAGTAATACTTGAATAAGAGAAAGAAAAAAAATTGATAGTTTAAACTAGTAAGAGTGCCACCTCAAGTGATTATACCACACATGAAAAACATGCAGCAATTCAAAAAACTATTGTCAATGAAGTAGCTTGAGAATGATTTTTCTTAAAATGAGTCATGTGGCATAATTTTTTGGAACAAAGGACAAGTAAGAGAAAGAAACCAAGATTATTAACAAACTTTAATTATAAAATATCCTTTGTAAAAACAACCTTATTATCCATTATGATTATTTGTAAATTTAATTTAAGGCTAGTTATGTTATGACATAATGTTTGTCAGCAAATTGTTTAGCAAAGAAATTAATATGAACTTTCTAAAGCTAAATTAATAATGATGTTGCATAAAGATTGGCAGATGGGGAAATGTAAATAAATTTGAAAAATCAAACGACAGGTACATGTTAGTTGTCTATGTGGCATAATCAGCACAAAAATAGAAAAAGAAATAAATAATTTTGCTACTATTAATAATTATGTTTGATTATACTTGTGTAAAATTTATTATCCCTTTTGCAAAAAACTAAGTACAGTATGGCAAAAGTGCCTGTTGGTCATATAAATTGACAAAAGTGAAATAACCAAAATGCTAAGCTAACTAATTAAATTCAAATACATGTGGTGTAAGGTTAGCAGATGATAACAAACACAGAAACAGTTACCAAAAAATAACAGGTACATGTTGTGTTATTTGTAAACTGCCCATATAAAAATGACGTGAACAATGAAACAATTGATAATTATATTCCCTTTGGATTTATCTTTGCTTTGTATCAAGTTGCTTATTTAATAAAATGGAAATCTAGGTGTTCAGGCACATGAGTAGCAATCAGGGTGGCAGTCTACAACTCAGCAATATCATATCAGCTTCAGCAATCACTCTGCCCTGTTTTGGAAAGTGTGCCTCTAAGTAAGGTTTACAAATAGGGATTTTGTGCTCATAGGTTAGGTGTATGAATTGGAATTTTTATTATAGCATAATCTAACACAAAAGCTGCTAAGAAAACTAAGATCAAAAAGAAATACAACAAATTAATTTAGCAACTAATGTGATTGAATTAACTAACCAAGATTTTTAATTAAATATAATTAATGAATGAGCAAGTGCTTGTCAAAAAATTTATTTGGCAAAAACTCTGAGGAAGAATTGCTCCTTGTTAATTTTAGTGAATCATGCAGATGAGTCTATGTGAATTTGAAATTTGAAATCAACAGGTACTTGTTTCTTGATTTTATAGTAGAAATAGAGAAACTAAATTGTCAGTGTGATGAAATAAATCCTTAGGAACTATTTTTAATTTACTTCTTATTTTACAGTTTGATTATTTAATGTCAATGTTTAGCTAAGTGGTTCATGCAAAGTAGTTGTCAGATATTCATAATGGGGAAGATTAAATGTTCTATGCCCCTGACCACAAAATGCATTTAGTAAAATTTCAGGTTGCATAACACAATTGATAGTTTACATGATTAGTTAATCTGTACAACAACATGAAACCACAAGAGAGATAAGTCAAATTGTGTCAAGTCTACTATCCACACCACCATAAGCTAAGTCACACATAATAAATATCCTTTGAGCTGAGTGCTGGCCAAACCTCAAGATAGATGTTGAACTGGATTAATTGTGGATATGAAGAACAGCATCTGATAGATGCCCACAGAGAGAAATCACTGCATGGAAACTTTGTCTAAATAGTGGAGGTTATTTATTTGAACCATTTAAGTTTGCAGAATTCAATAAATCCCTCTCATGATCTGAGTTGGTAAGATCCCTTCCCACTGAACAGATCAATAATTAAATTAAAAGACTTAATTTACTTGTAATTAGCCTTGTTGGAGATTCTACATTATTCATTTAGCTTTTCAATTGATCAGTATTTCTTATAACAAAATGTCACTAACTCATCAAATAGCTGGAAAGCTACTCATAGGCTAACCCACAATTTTAGATCCAAATTCTTATGTTATCATAATAAACCCTATTATACATACAAGGTGCCTACAAGCCCCAATTATTACATGTCTAAGTTAATTATAAAAAAGGTATTTGACTCTCTTGAATCACTTGATGAACTAATCATTTCTTGCTGGCTGCATGGATTGCTCACATGTATATTGTAGGAGTATTTTATAGTTATTTAAATGTAGGGTTATTACATGTAAGGACAATAGCAAGCAAATTCATCCAGGTTGTGAAATGATTTCATTTATTGCTAATACATCGAATAATAAAAGAACTCAATGCATTAAATTAATTAACACATATTGCACACTGAGATAGTCAATTGCACTTGAGAGTTTGGTGAGTCTTTACAGTGTACTCTGCATGTGGTGATTGTTACCAATTCTTTTCCTTTTTTGTTGTACAGTTCAGCTTCAGGTGTTAGCACTGTGGACTTAAATCAATCTAAGGATGAGTTCATTAAGTTAAAACCCCAATATAGTTGTATCTAGTAAATAAATGGGACATATAATCAATAAGTGAATGGATTAACAATTAATAGTTAAGTTTTAGCCTCACTTAATATGACCATATTATGCCTGGTACAATTCTACAGTCACTTATGTATAAATACTTGAATGATGACTGACTAGCATGGATTTATTTGAAATTGGAACAATGTTGGAATGACAACATAAACAGAAGATTGATTAACCTCTGTTGACAATCAAAATATAATAGCTGCTCTACAAAATTAAAAAAATGAAAAAAAAGCAATGCATGAAATATTTTCTTGCTATGAAAAATTTCTGTCATGCAGTTGCAGACAAAAATTGATTTCACATGCTATCTTAATACATGGTACAAAAATATTTTTTGTGATTGCTCTAAATTGGCATGCATTTTTCTACCATCATGAAATCTTTCTGAATTACAAAGCATTGTGCATTTTAGTGCTGCTTTTCTTCAAAAGGAAATGTTTGTTAGATTTTGGGGCAATTTGCATTGTATTTTCCCATATATTTTCTTGAGAAGGCATAGCAAAAAGTATTTGCAGTGATTTCTCTATATTAGTATTCATTTTTCTACCATCACAAAATCTTCCTGTATGGTGGAGCAATGTGCATTGGAAGGCTGCATTTTTTAAGAGAAATATTGGTTAGATTTTGGGGCAATTGGGTGTTTATAGGCCCCATGAATTTTCTCAGACACCTAAAAAAGTTTTTATTAGGCATAAACTGTAGAAAAAAAGGTTTTTCCAGACTTCCTTTAATGAAATTTGATTACATGCTAAAAAGAGGTTCTAAATTGATCCATTTCATGTCAATTACTCACTGGGATTTTAGAGATGACATATTTTTCTCAATAGTTCATGACTGTAGTTATAAAGAGTGTAGTCTATTTTTAAAGAAGCTTTGCACTATGAGCTAACTACAGAATTTGGGTGATGATGTTCTTCTTCCAAACAAGGCCATAGTGAAGGGGGACTTGACAAGGACTGAGTGGCTTTTCCTCAGCACTACTTGTGGTAGGGCAGATATGGGTACCAATGTTAGTGTTGGCGCAGGTATGGATAGAGAATAAAACTAGTAAAACATGAGCATAATGTGCTTACATATAACAAAATATAATGTTTAGCTTTGTTAATACTTTTCTGAATGGTAAATACTTCTTTCAATATTAACATTATAACATTTACTCATATTTGAAATCAAAATTTTGATAAGCATTTTTGCAAAAATATAGAAACTTAATTAAATTAAAGACTTCTACTTAGACACCATTGGATTAATAGTTGATTTTCACAGTTTTAAACAAAAACAAAGTTTTGAGCTTATACAATATTTCAGACTTTTTTTCTTTAAAATCATGCTAACTATCCACAAAATTAACATTTTCATATCTCATAAAATCTTCAAAATTTGTTTTGACCAAAAAAATCATTTTGACTGTAATCAGTTTTGCGCACCCTTACAAATGTACAAATATATACATATTTTTCTTCTTTAGCTTTAATTGAATAATAATTAAATTTGGTTATTTGAATACAAATTTAATGTGTTTATTTGGTTTGTTATTGATTGTTTGATTCATTTTCTACTAAAATGATTGTATATGTTACTAGAATCAATATTTTTATTTTTAAAGTTTACAATAAACAAATCATAATCNATAGCTGCTCTACAAAATTAAAAAAATGAAAAAAAAGCAATGCATGAAATATTTTCTTGCTATGAAAAATTTCTGTCATGCAGTTGCAGACAAAAATTGATTTCACATGCTATCTTAATACATGGTACAAAAATATTTTTTGTGATTGCTCTAAATTGGCATGCATTTTTCTACCATCATGAAATCTTTCTGAATTACAAAGCATTGTGCATTTTAGTGCTGCTTTTCTTCAAAAGGAAATGTTTGTTAGATTTTGGGGCAATTTGAATTGTATTTGCCCATACATTTTCTTGAGAAGGCATAGCAAAAAGTATTTTCAGTGATTTCTCTATATTAGTATTCATTTTTCTACTGTCACAAAATCTTCCTGTATGGTGGAGCAATGTGCATTGTAGGGCTGCATTTTTTAAAAAAAATATTGGATAGATTTTGGGAAAATTGGGTGCTTATAGGCCTCATGAATTTTTTGAGACACCTAAAAAAATTTTTGTTATTCATAAACCATAGAAAAAGGTTTTCCCGGACTTCCTTTAATGGAATTTGATTACATGCTAAAAAGAGGTACTAAATTGATCCATTTCATGTCAATTACTCACTGGGATTTTAGGGATGACATATTTTTCTCAATAGTTGATGACTGTATTTATAAAGAGTGTAGTCTATTTTTAAAGAAGCATTGCACTATGAGCTAACTACAGAATTTGGGTGATGATGTTCT
>CABFPE010000846.1:213128-234387 GCA_900660155.1 Hofstenia miamia | reverse complement strand
AAGTATTTGCAGTGATTTCTCTATATTAGTATTCATTTTTCTACCATCACAAAATCTTCCTGTATGGTGGAGCAATGTGCATTGGAAGGCTGCATTTTTTAAGAGAAATATTGGTTAGATTTTGGGGCAATTGGGTGTTTATAGGCCCCATGAATTTTCTCAGACACCTAAAAAAGTTTTTATTAGGCATAAACTGTAGAAAAAAAGGTTTTTCCAGACTTCCTTTAATGAAATTTGATTACATGCTAAAAAGAGGTTCTAAATTGATCCATTTCATGTCAATTACTCACTGGGATTTTAGAGATGACATATTTTTCTCAATAGTTCATGACTGTAGTTATAAAGAGTGTAGTCTATTTTTAAAGAAGCTTTGCACTATGAGCTAACTACAGAATTTGGGTGATGATGTTCTTCTTCCAAACAAGGCCATAGTGAAGGGGGACTTGACAAGGACTGAGTGGCTTTTCCTCAGCACTACTTGTGGTAGGGCAGATATGGGTACCAATGTTAGTGTTGGCGCAGGTATGGATAGAGAATAAAACTAGTAAAACATGAGCATAATGTGCTTACATATAACAAAATATAATGTTTAGCTTTGTTAATACTTTTCTGAATGGTAAATACTTCTTTCAATATTAACATTATAACATTTACTCATATTTGAAATCAAAATTTTGATAAGCATTTTTGCAAAAATATAGAAACTTAATTAAATTAAAGACTTCTACTTAGACACCATTGGATTAATAGTTGATTTTCACAGTTTTAAACAAAAACAAAGTTTTGAGCTTATACAATATTTCAGACTTTTTTTCTTTAAAATCATGCTAACTATCCACAAAATTAACATTTTCATATCTCATAAAATCTTCAAAATTTGTTTTGACCAAAAAAATCATTTTGACTGTAATCAGTTTTGCGCACCCTTACAAATGTACAAATATATACATATTTTTCTTCTTTAGCTTTAATTGAATAATAATTAAATTTGGTTATTTGAATACAAATTTAATGTGTTTATTTGGTTTGTTATTGATTGTTTGATTCATTTTCTACTAAAATGATTGTATATGTTACTAGAATCAATATTTTTATTTTTAAAGTTTACAATAAACAAATCATAATCAGTCCAATTTGTTTGCTTTGGATTCAATTATTAACATCTGCATTGATTTCAATTACATATATATATATATATATATATATATATATAATAGCATGTGTATGTGATAAGATTTCTTTATTGNGTGTTCATTACAAATTCAACCAAAATTCAACTTTGCTTCAACCAAAAATGTTTATTGGATTTGTTCATGATTGTTTGATTCATTTTCTTCTAAAACGATTATATGTGTTACTAGCATCATTATTTTTAAAGTCGACAGTAAACAAATCATAATTGATCCAATTTGGCCAATTTGGATTCGATTATTAACAGCCGCATTAATTTTGATTCGATTAGTGAATGCATCGCCCAGCCTTAATATATATAATAGCATGTGTATGTGATAAGATTTCTTTATTGTTGCTGAAAACTACCATGCAAATATAGGTTATTGAACTCTTGAACTTAGACTATTTCCGTAATGAGTCATGTGATTAAAAGCAGAAATGGACCTAAAATTGCTTCAATTTGATTTCAGAGATATTTTGTACTCATACTACAAAATTCATCCACTAGAGGGCTAACTAAACCTTAAATTAAATTTTGTGTAATGGTGTTATTGGATCTGTTCATCTGCATTGCATGACATCTGTCTTTTCTATAATAAATCTTGTTAGGTTCCATATTCCTCAAAAAAAATCTGAGAAGAGAATTGTTTCCAAACATTGCAATGTTTTTGGAAAAGTTAAATTGGCAACAAATCTAGATAAGGATTTTCTAACAAGAACTAATGAAGAAGTATAAACACACTGCACAAAAACACAATAGATCTGTGTTGTTGAATGTGAAAAACATGATAACCTTTCAGAAACCAAACTTTTGGAAAAATTGCATATCTATGTCAGACAATTTGCCATGATATTACATGGAAGAGTATGGTTTCAAAAAAACACTACAGCAGAACTTAAATCATTAATTACTGTTATGAAAGCTCAGTTTTTAGTTTGCAAGATACTGAGTTACTTACACTGGAACTTACTTGAAAAATATGTGAAATATTTTAAGTATAGGCATGAAAATAAGATGTACCAAATTATTCTATTTTTATGTCTTACTTAACTCTATATAATTGAGAATAGCTCCATTTGATTTTCATTTTTTCAAAATTGCTTGTGATATTTCATGCTTAAAGACAGAAGCTATTGAAATTTTCCACAGAAAATTAATATTAATGCCAATGGTGAACTATACCTACGTGTTTCACTACAAAAGAAATCATATAATATATAAAATGCCATACAATTCCTTAGAATAATGGATTGAATTGTTGCTATGATATATTTCTGTCATATTATATTAAAAAAATATTATTTTACTGAATAATCAAACTACTCTACCATGAAAATCTATAAGAATACATACTGCAATACAAATATATGGAGATTATTTGCATTCTTTTTTTAAGTTTATTTTTCAGACCCCATGAAATGGCAGCAATCTTTTATTTTCATCATATTGGATAAATAAATTAATTCTTACCATAAAATCAAACTAATTGAACTAAAAGATAAAAAGACAATCTACAATGAATATGATTTGATTATTCAATGGAAATTTGCAAATTTATTGTCATATTGTTAAATGGATCTGCACCAAATTAATAATACATTTTTGGACAAAAATTAGATCAGAGTTGTTCCTTGCATAAAGTTTTGCACTAGAAACTACAAATCAATTTGTAATTTCCAAAAATGTTGATATTTCCCCATCCCTAATATATGTAATTCATTTCCTTACCATTTCCTACTTACCAAGGAGACAAATATGCTATTTAGACCACAAATAGTTGTGTTATAATAATTTAGATATAAAGTTCTGGGACAAAATGGGTTAATTTATGCTTCCAATTCTCAATATTAGAGTTAGTTTTTCTTGATCAGCATTTAGATGGAGAAAACACATTATAACCAATAATACACTAAGGTGAAATGTGAAGAGTAAGAATGAATTGCTATTAAGTATTTGACTAGTAGATATTGTTCATTGTGAAAATAAGTGGAAAACATGTCTAATGAAATTTTGCAAAAGATCTGTTTTTGCCAGTGTCTAAATTGATGCAGATGATGCATCACATCCCTATTATGCCAACCATATGATTTACATAATGTGTACATTACAGGTTTGTCCAATAGGATTGGTAGGGTGGATATGAATTTTTGCCCATTGTGTTTCATGGAGATTTGTGGAGCTAACATTGTAATTCTAAACTTCATAAGTAAAGATGTTCTTAAATTCAAAGCAAAAGATGGCATATATATTCAATATTAGTCCCCATAGCCAATGACATCTACCTCATCAATGAGAACAAAATTTTGCTATTTTATATATCAGTCTTTCACTTAGGCCATTTGGGGATGTTCCTCTTATGGGAATATATTATTCTCCTACAGTTTGATTCCATGAGCTCTTAAAATACCACATTGCTATGAAGTATCCCATACCAACAAGTATTTTATTTTAAACAAAATTACATATATACTTGTTAGCAGAGATTTCACTGGATTTATAAATTTATTAAGATGGAATTTTCATTTCCAACCCCTATTATCTTATCTGTAAATTAATTATGTTTAATTTAGAGTTTAAGGATGAATATAATAAACCTCTAAATATTTAAATATTTAAAATTATTCATATATTTAGGATACAAGCATTACAATTTAAGGTTAGTATGTTATTATTGATATGCAATTGTCTATAACTGATAGTTTGAATTGATGATTGTAATCAAATCAGACTTTGTCAAATTATGAGATTGACTAAATTTAAAAATTATAACAATATATGTAAATGTAATTTTCACTAATTATGTTGCAATGTTTTCTTTTAGAATTACTTGAAGTAAATAAAAATTGTCTAGCTAAATTAGTAGAAATGCTAGGAACTAGTAATCTCAAAACCTTCATGTTAACAAACAATATATTTGTATATCTTATTTTAATGCTTAAGTTTGAAATGCCCAAGCTATTTTTAGTATACCAAGCTTAGCTGCGGTTATTTAGTGAGCATTTAGTTGATATTTAATTTTGCAAAATATCATTAGTGATTGAGAAATTATGCATTTCAAAACTAATGCAATAAACTTCTTTTACTACATCACAATCTAATTTTCACACTCACAATGTGATAAGTACTAAGTAACTAAGTCTGTGTATGGTTTATGTTCTTTTTGAATTCTATTTATCACATTTCAGAGTGGTTCTCTGTCAAAGTTCCTTTTATTGCAAATTAAGCAGACTTTCTAAATTCTTTGAAGTTGATCACAGACATACAAAATTGCAAACATTACAAAATGCATACATTTTGCATTTTTGCAAAATTGAACATGTGTTAAAATGAAAGAAAGTACTAAGCTTTTCAAAATTCCATGTAAAACATCTTTTCTGGGTTTGCTACATTCACAAAAATGACAGTACCACTCAACATTTAGCAATAATATAGTCCACGAACATTCTTGGGGGTACCAAGGCTCGCTTTAGAATTCAACTACTAATTCTAACTTATGCCACAATTAATTATCAAAAATATTATGAATGCAAACAAAAACATTTCTCCTTAATTTTTGTCTGCTTTTTGATGTTTATTTTATCTGAAAGTAAAGACAACAAGACTACAACTATTTGCATTTTCTAGCTATAAATATAGACTGTTTTGACACATATTACTAACAAAGCCTAAGAACATTCTTTTCATTCTTAGATATGATTAACTGTTTGAACTAACTTCTCAATTGAAAATTAACCAATCTTTCATGACTTGTGACCAAATTATATGGGGAAATTTGATTTTGTTTATTTGCAATAAACATTTTGTAAACTTCTCATATCCTGGCTAAATTCTTGCAATATTTTTGTAGTCAAATTGTATGTTGTGGATAATCATTTGGAAGCTTTCTCTGTTCTTTATTCAAACAAAAATTGGTCTCTAAAATCAAAAATAAATTTTTAAGGTAAACAAATTTGTCTTTTCTGGAGTAGAGCACTCCTACAAAAACAAGGATGCTTAATGAACAGTGAGTTAATGTCACCAAGAATTGTCAATTTAGAAAATATTTTTTGCAACAAGATATAAGGATAGTCATGTACATTGATGCATTTCACAGTTATAAACATACTAACTGCTTATTTTTCTATTTGTCTTACTTATATTGCTACTTACATTTCAGGTTAGTCCATGGTATTATCTTTTTTATTTATTAAGGTTATTTAAAAGATATTTAGGTGGAGATGTTGATGATTTCATAACAATGATGTAAATAATCTATATGATGTCAACCATTAGTGTTTTGTTTTGTGATAAGCAAAAAAATACATTCCCTTTTTTGCAAATCCTGTCAATCCTAATTAATTTTGCTTAGATCAACTGAAACATTCAATGCAACTAGCAATTTGCTTGTAAAGCCTTATAAAAGCTGTTAACAGCTAACAGCATCCTGCTTTTTATAGAAGCTTTTAAAAAATATGAACTAAAAAATTTATGATTTACTAAGGAAAATTTAATGCAAAGAAATTTTGTCTTCATATGAAAGTAAGTTGCTTTGATTCTCTTAGTGAAATCTCGTTAATATGGTTTATAATCAGTGTTTGCTAGTTCATTGTTGCGTACCATGAATAGATCTTCAAAATATTTAAATAACTGCAAAATATTTATTTGCTTGTGTAGTACAGCAGGATAACAAAATATTTTGAAATACAACCAGAGCTACAGTATGAAATTCAATTTTGCATTTCGCATTTATCTCTATATACAGAGAGTATTTTCTGTTGTATTTTAATTAATTTGGTCGAATTGTTGAATATAAATAATTAGTAAATGCTAATACATGTCACCCTTTTTCGAAAATGAGGCCAGGTATATTTCAAATGAGCAGTTTTGAACGATGGTTTGTAATATTTGTAAATATAGTCTGTTACTTATATTTGTAATTGAATATTTGCATGAATGTTTATGTAATAAAAACCAAATAATCTACTGTACCATCTTACATTGCCTTTGTTTTAATGAAAACCTATGGCATCAGATGTATTTGTTTATATTGCAAAATATTATTTTTTATTTGCAAATCAATTCAATATTTTTGTTTGCTTTATTAAAATGATGATGGTCAGGGTATATATAAAACATGTGTGGTTTTGAGTTTATTTCAACCAAAAGATTACTAAAACGCTAAATAAGTATCATGAATTTCACACTACTTTATATTGCATTTTGATGGTAATATCTGCTGCATGTGCTTTGCATCCCTAATTATTCTTAGAAACCTATTCTTGGGGAAGCGCCAGCAAGCAGAAGATATCAACAAACACAAAACTGTGCTAAAATTGTTCTATTTACAACAAATTGCTCTTGTTTATATTCAAATTAATATCAACATATTTACAATTTACATGCTAAAATGAAAACATTTGGTTTGGGCGATACAACAACTAGTAGTGATACTACATGATGAATTCTAAATAGAGACAGTCAGGCTCATTCAATGCAAACTGTCAAATGAATTTTACATCAGAATCTGGTGATGGATGCTTGGCAAGGGTATACAATGGTTATGTATGAATTGATATTCAACATCATTTTGTTGTAGATTGAGCTGTCAGCTTCATCAGTGTCAAATATGGTTAACCGCAGTTTGACCAGCAATTACAAGAATCTCTTCTTGAGGAAATAAATAGTGAAGATTCTCACTTTCCAAAGACATTAGTGCATATGCAGCATTTAGCAATTATGAAAATATCTAATGCAGAGACTGCATTGTCATTTATTTTTGTTAAAATATGCCTGATTGCAT
The DNA here is from genome assembly GCA_900660155.1 of Hofstenia miamia. Lineage (NCBI taxonomy): Eukaryota > Metazoa > Xenacoelomorpha > Acoela > Hofsteniidae > Hofstenia > Hofstenia miamia. Next base: position 227,434 of record CABFPE010000846.1, on the reverse strand, counting down.
TAAGCGGAGATATTCAACATTAATGCAAAAACAAAATGATGCTAAGTAAGTAAGTAAATAAGTAAAATTTTATTATTATGATAATCATCATTAAGATTAAGAATAAAAGAGAGTTCACGATTTCAGGAATCGGCTGGGGAAGAGGGAGAGTTCTTTAGAGTTGGTCGTTTTCCTTACTGACGGCATTCTGTGTCGTAGCTTTGTCATTGCATACTCTGTTCGCTGCGGAACGTATTTATGCAGCGGATGTTTTACGCCCATGCGTTGGATTTGCCTGTATAGCCTTCGGTCTGATATGCGAATATGTTCTCTTATTGGAATGTAGTTTGATATGATTCCCAAGCGCATGGCTTTCTTCTGTACTCCATCAATCTTTTCAAGAATAGTCTTAGCCGCCCCTCCCCACACGCTGCATCCGTAAGTGATAATACTGACCACAATAGACTTGTAGATCAATTGTAACTCATCTGAGGTATAACCCAGCTTCTTCAGCTTCAACAGCAAGAACACTGTAGAGTTTGCTCGCGCAACTACGGCCTCAATATGTTGTCTGAAGCTAAGTTTCTCATCAATAATAACTCCAAGAACTTTCACAGCTGCGACTTTGTCAAAAATAGCTTCAGGGGTATAGGAACTAAAGGTGAAGACTAATTCGTGCGTCTTATTATTGTTGAAGGACAAGTTTTTCGAAGCATATTGGCGCTGTAAAGAGTCAAGAATTTGATCAGCTCTATCTCCTGAATCTGCTGAACCTAGAATTACTGGGTTATTATCGTCGGCAAATGTCGTCAAAGAATAATTCATTACTACTGGTGAGTCCCTCACTATGTCATCTGTTGCTGCGTTGAAGAGAACCGGGCCACTGACGGTTCCCTGCGATACTCCGAGATTTGTTGTGCGTAGCTCCGAGTNACATTTTAATAGTATAAAGTACCACTACAAAAACAGCAAATCATATACAATAAAAATGCATATTTACTTGAATTTATATGAATGTTTGATTGAAATGGAAGGCTCTAAAAAGAGCCGAATTAGTGAGTAGTTTCATTTTTGAAAACCACAGCATCAAGTTAAAAAACTCCTGATGACCTTCTGTGGGAGTTTAAATGAAAATTTCTAGAAATTTACGGAGACTCCACTTCCAGCAGAGACTTAAAAAGTTGTGATAAGTCTTCACATAAATTCTTATCTATATATTCTGCATCATTACTGAGAAAAAAATAATAGCAGATTTGGAATCAGCGAAAAAAACTTCATCTAATGGCATATTTAATTTTTTTAAAGAGTATGCTATTCTGCAATTTCGCTAGCACATTCTGCTGGACACCCGATTTTTAGTTTAAAAAATATTGTTCAATACTTGCTTAATACTGATTCAGAAAATCATTAGCGAAATACCAACGACTAGATATGTTTAAAGGCAAAAAATTAGCTTGAAATTTTTTTTAAAAGAATTTTCAATGTTTGATACATAATCTTATTGCAAATGTGCAATTGAGAAATGTCTAGTGACCATTTCAGAATAAAAAACCAATTCCCCATATTTGTATTAAGCTTTAAAAATGCTGTTTACGTTCTTCACTAGTGTTTCATTATACAGTACCACACTTTTATAGGTATGATTTCACTATGGATGTCATAGCTAATGTACATAAACAAGTGCCTATGCTTTGTACAGAGAACTTCATGATAAAATTTTAACTATAAATCCTTATGTAGAAGCTGCATTTCAACCCTACAAGATTACAGCGTGTATAGCATTCTTAAATTTTTATAGTATACTTCATTTTAATTTTTTTCAAAAATAATGTATAAGAAAAAAATATAGGTACAACTGACGGTTTTGTGTATCTGACTAATATATCTGCGTACAAATGTCCTAATTTTCATTTAAGGCAACAGAATTTCGCACTATTTTTAACGTTATTTTAATGTTTAGTATCTTTTATCAATGTTTATCTTAAATGAAAATTCGCAAAACTTCTCGGGATGACGTCTTCTTTACTGATTTACAAAGTTGTGATAAGTCTTCACATAAATTCTTATCTATATATTCTGCATCATTACTGAGAAAAAAATAATAGCAGATTAGGAATCAGCGAAAAAAACTTCATCTAATGGCATATTTAATTTTTTTAAAGAGTTTGCTATTCTGCAATTTCGCTAGCACATTCTGCTGGACACCCGATTTTTAGTTTAAAAAATATTGTTCAATACTTGCTTAATACTGATTCAGAAAATCATTAGCGAAATACCAACGACTAGATATGTTTAAAGGCAAAAAATTAGCTTGAAATTTTTTTTAAAAGAATTTTCAATGTTTGATACATAATCTTATTGCAAATGTGCAATTGAGAAATGTCTAGTGACCATTTCAGAATAAAAAACCAATTCCCCATATTTGTATTAAGCTTTAAAAATGCTGTTTACGTTCTTCACTAGTGTTTCATTATACAGTACCACACTTTTATAGGTATGATTTCACTATGGATGTCATAGCTAATGTACATAAACAAGTGCCTATGCTTTGTACAGAGAACTTCATGATAAAATTTTAACTATAAATCCTTATGTAGAAGCTGCATTTCAACCCTACAAGATTACAGCGTGTATAGCATTCTTAAATTTTTATAGTATACTTCATTTTAATTTTTTTCAAAAATAATGTATAAGAAAAAAATATAGGTACAACTGACGGTTTTGTGTATCTGACTAATATATCTGCGTACAAATGTCCTAATTTTCATTTAAGGCAACAGAATTTCGCACTATTTTTAACGTTTTTCCAATTTTCAAATCACGTGATGTATGTTTATCTCCATTGTATATTCGCAAATCCTCTCATGCTGAAGTCATTTTTACTGATTCATCAGATTCAAGCGATGGTTTCTATATTTACCCACTATTGAACCAAAGTTGCCCTACTCCAATCCATGAGATCCAAGGCAATTTATGTTTTAGCTTTGCAACTGATTCGGACATTGAATCGGATGATTTAAGTTGTCATTCATCTATTTCTTATTCTGAAACATCAAATTTCTCTCATTTTGAGACTACTGAAATGCTCTATCCTGGTGCTAGTGTTACTACGTCTAATTTGAAAAACGCTCTTAGGTGCATCATTGGGAATCACAATCTTTCAGATGCATGCATTGCAGATGTACTTAAATGATTTTCAAGCACTTTGCCCCCAAATAACCAATGCTAAAGACTTTAAGAAAGACCAAAATAATGTGTTTGTCATCAAGCACTTTTTTCTGTTGAAAATTCACAATTTTAAATATAAATTCTCACCTGAATGAAATAATTTCAAGAAATTATAATATACTTCTTTCTTTTGATTACGGCAAGCTCATAATTGAGAGATTTATTCATAAAGCTGTCACCTATGATATAGCTATTGAAAGGGATTCGATTAGCAATTTTCTCTACAAACTTACCTGTAAGACAGCTCCTATAAATGAGAAGTATACTCTTGATGTATTTTTGCATTTACAAAATCTACATTTGTATTAAAATATCGTGTGATTTGTAATGGAATAATTTTTTATTCAAAGTCCTACAAAAAACGTGGAGCATCATACAACTATATTGTGCAATACGTTACGAATGAAATTCTCCACTATGGTGAAATTAAAGCTTTCTTTGTGCATTCATCCTTACTTTATGCAGTCATTTTAAAATACCAAATTACAAGTAGGTGTCCTTATGAAAATTGTTTGCTATTCCTCAATATTCAAAGGGCAAAGAATCTTACAGTTCAAGTTGATGGAATGTGTGAAATGGATTTTCAAATAGTCGATACTAATTTTCAAAAATGTGTTAAAGTGCGCCTTTGTAATGACTGTTTTTATCTGTACTAAATGCTGAATTTGAACATAACTTAGGAATTTTTGTGTAAATATTTATATATCATTTTAGATTTGCTTTATTGTTTCTGTAAAAAATCATGACAGACAATAGATAGAGATTTCCATTTTGAGATTTATCAATTTCTGTACAAATTACCGTGGTTGTCAAACTATAAACATATAGTATAGTAAATATTTTTCAATTTTCGTAATCGTAACTGTTATTATCGCAGCAACTTATAAAAGTATTATAGTAGGCATCTATATGATTTTTGTTACATTACATGTTTGAAACCGAAAACACAGTTTTTACAAAAAGCGAACCAAAATCAAATCGACATTATATCATTTTCAAATTAACGAACGTTAGTAGTTAGGGCAGTGTTATTTTAGGTGTTCAATTGGTTTTATTCTCTCGCCAATTAAAAGTGCACAACTTAGCAATAGTTTTATATATGTAATATACAATTATAATTATTAATTTATTTTAGAAACATGGAGTTATTTGATATAATTATATTTCTGGTTTATTTTCGATCGGACTCAAAATATGCTGAAATCAGCATCCATAATCGTTTATGACCTTCAAATCTGTCCAGCATTGACAAAATTTGACTCGAGCCAAAATCGCAAGTTCAGTTTGGGAAGCATGCTGGTTTCATTGGAATATGCCATTGCTTTTTTAGGTAATGTACAGCATATAAGTTACAAAAGGAATCAATTGGACGAACGTCTAGACAAATCTAGAACTTTTAATCTTTCCAGCTTATCATTTCTATCACATTATTAAAATGAGAATGTGAGATAAAGACATTGAATATTTGTTTATAATTTTTCAATTTAGACTTCTTTTGAAATTACACCTTCGCCTTTAAAGCGATCTCGTTTTTCTTCTGTTAGTGAAACGCCATGTTCATCTGGTGATAATCAAGCAATTACAACAACCGTGTTGCCTCAGGGATGTATAGTTTACGTTTAGCATTTCATGGATTATATTAATTTAGAGCTCTAACAATAAGCTTCTGGCAATTATTCAGGAAAATTCCCGAGTCAATATTGAATTACATTCAGGAATTCATTCTTTGAATAGTACAAATAAAAAATTGATCAAGGAAATGTCATTGCTAGTAAGTTATATGTCTTTAAAGCGCATACACTGAATGATTATATTAAATATAGTCCATTACATTTTTATTACTATTAAATTTACCATTTCACATAATTTTGATTGAGCATGATCAAAGCTTACATATATTTATAAAAATTAAAGAGGTTTATGGATATTTGTTTATTAAACCTGTGCAATAAATGTTTTAGCAGTTCAAGCCATTATAGTTACAATGGGTTATTATTTTTGTTATCAAGTAAATATTACTGCTTTGATACAAACAATAGTGTATATTTATTCAAATTTGAAGGAATGATTTTCCGAATTTTCCATATTTTTATTCAAATTTTTTTCAAAATACTTTGCAAGTCGCATTAAAAATTACATGTTACAAATAAAAAATTTTTCAGTCAATCTCTTTAGAAATATAATTGCGTAACAACTGATGTGGATGAAAATAATCCACAATTCGATGGCACCACTGAAGTGGAAGAAGAATTTGTGTACAATTTCACAAATTTACTTGCAATGTCTGGAAGCAGACCCTCAAAATATGCACTTAATGTTTCTCGGATTTCGACGCAAGTGGTTCTCCCCCAAGTGATCAGATATATTGAAAATTGACTCGATTTTGATCCCTGGCCCATATCAATATCACTAATTAAATGGCCCGGTTCATGTTAAATATTACTTAGCTTATATTCATTTTAGAAAAATAAATTTCAATGCCTAAATTTTTTTGCAAAACCCCATACCTAACATAGGCCACGATTCCAACTCAGGTTATATACAGGTCACCCCAAAAGTTCGTGTCCTTTAAAATAATTTCTACATGAGCATTTTAAATTTAACAACCAATCATATGACTCCACGTGACATACTAACATCAATAAAAGCTTGATTAAACATTGTTAAAGTGTCAGTTTTAATAAATCATGGATCTCAATGATGAAACTTTTCTCATTATGATTTATTACAATTTCATATCAAAGTTAACAGCAACAGAAAGCCATACACGTTTGAGCAATGCTTTTGGAGAATCAAGTCCATCATATTCAACAGTGAAGAAGTGGTACAGCAGGTATAAAGAAGGAGTAACAAGTTTTAAAGATGGCGAAAGAAGTAGAAGACCCGTAACTGCTTCCAGAGATGAAAGTGTTGAAGAAGTTTGAAAGATGACTATGGAAAATCGTAAAATAACATATGCTTGGTTTTGGAAATAGCAGTGTTCAAACTATATTGAGTAAACTTGGAGTCAAGAAGGTTGCAGGGCGTCTTGTACCTCATTCTCTTAGCCACGAGGAAAAAGATCAAAGAATGGAAGTTTGCAAGACACTGCTAACAAAGTATAACCAAGGTTCTAGTGTGACAGTAAAGTAACAGGCGATGAGTGCATAATTAGACAATAGCCTGAATGTAGATGACAGTCAGCAGTGTGGTGTTTTGATGACAAAGAAGCTGAAGATGTGGTGCGCTCAAAGAAATGGGTTAAGCAACAGATGATTTGCGTTTTCATTATGAAAAAGGTGCCTTTAGCAGTGGTGCCAGTAGAATGTAAGAGAACGATTAATTCTGATTGGAATTGTAATTTTGCAATTAAAGAAATGTTAGCTGCATGGGATGAGAAAGGAAAAGCAGACGTGGACTTTACCTTCATAACGACAACGCACCTGCTCATTCTGCAAAATCCACAAAAGAGTTTCTAGATGCAGAAGAAATCAAAACCTTACCCCATGCTCCTTTTACCCCTGACCTAGCGCCTTGTGATTTCTTTTTGTTCGGATATCTTAAGCAGAAAATAAAAGGAATTCATTTTAACTCCATTGATGATGCCATCAAAGCCATCAAAAATGAGTTAAATGAGATTCCAATTGAAACATGGTCAAATGTTTTTGATGGATGGTTTAGGAGAATGGAACGCTGTGTAAATCATAATGGTGACTATTTTGAATAACCAATATTACATATTTTCATAATAAAGATATTTTGTTGTTTGATTTTATTATTTTTTAAGAGTATTTTAAAGGACACGAACTTTTGGGGTGACCTGTATATATACCCATCTATTATAAATAATATATTCAAAATATATTTTGATTTTTACACTCTTTGCTTGCGTCATCTCTCATGCAGTTAGCACCCATTGATATTTGTAAAATTCTTAAAAGAATTATTATAGTTCAACACAAACAGTTGGTTTTCTTTAACACTCTCATTATTGGTGTCTCAAATGAAATTTCAAGAGCAAGTGTTTGCTGTAATGTATGCAAATCCTGATATTGATGTCAACAGAAACAAATTTATATGATTTTCATGTTGTTGCCATATTCATTAGGAAAAAATGTACTGGATTTAAGGTCATCAACTTTATCATTCTTGCTGGAAATTAGAAATAACGTTTTGCTTTTTTGCTATGACTGTGTTTCTCATGGTAATTGTGACTCACCTGAATTATCCCAAGATGTGCAATGTATTGTAAAGCCTACATCGGAGAGGGAGAATATTATAGTAAACCAAATAGCTACAATGGAAACCAACATGACTCAACAGGCCAAAGTAGTGTCAACTGATATTACTAAAGCTCAAAGTACAGCAGATAATGTTGATATTATTTGCTGAAGTATACGTATTAATGGTATCAAAGAAGCATCTGGTGATAATTACATTAGTAACAAGGAAAAAGCAATAAGAGAAGTCCTGCAACACATTGGTGAATGTTATCAAAACATTGTAAACATTAGATGGCTTGGGAAGTTAAATAAAAATAAATGGCATATGCAAATAGTGATAGTTACTTTTGGAAGCCATTAGGATCAAAGGTGTCAGAAAATTTGATGGCATTTTGAATGTATGTTCGTGCTTATAAATTTTATTATTGGAAATGTAAATGATTTTAATTTTTACCGAAATTGTAAACTTCATTTCAGTTCTTTAGAAATTATAATGAGATTTTGGCTAGTGATTAATCTTAATAGGCTATTGAGCATTTTCCTTATAAGTTTAGAAATTCCATTAAATTCTGAACTAGCAATCAGCCTCAGTTCACCACTGGTAGAACCAGTTCAAACGGAAACACAGCCCCCCAGTGTAACATCTTCTACCAGGCATTGCCATCTGTTTACTATTTCATCATAGCCATAGCAATGTGCTTGTGTGTAGGGATGTACTAATTTCATACTGCTTTACTTCCTCATATTAATTCTATTAACTTTAATTAATAGACATTATCATGAACACTATTTAGGTGATGAAGCCTCACAGCATCTCTTCTAATCATTGGTACTGGGCATCCGCCCAATACCAATCTCCACATCCAGTGTCACATGCTCACATACGATCCAGTTGGTTGAGTTCCACTTCTCAGCTCATCAATATAACTTATATGTACCTTACCCTAGCTCAGTGTATACTCAAGACAAGACACAACTCGACTTAATCTCTATTTCTAAAAGTGCTTCATGTAATTGCAACCTGACTTGTTACTAGTGGCGTAGTTAATATTGTGTATAGCCATTACCGAAATATATTGGCTTTAATAAACTAATCTAATAGGTAGCAGCTTCCTATCCTACATTTAGTAACTGATACTTGCTCAGTCACATTATTGGTCGCATTATGTGTTAATTTGGATCTAGAATAATATAAATACAATTCCCTAGATTTTGGCTTACCAGCCTTATTTGAAATTTGTTATTCCTAATACATGTGAGATAATGATCCAAGCCACTACTAAACACAACTCAGTTAGCTTGACATTGTATTATTATTCAAACCACAATAAGAAATCAATGTAAGAATTCTGAAGAAATTTCTTTATTGCAATTGTTACAATGAAATTAAATGTATTTATAGCTACTTGAAAAGTACCTGTTGATTTCAAATTTTGAATCTATTGTCTGCCAATATGGCGGCTAGAAATAATGGAAGCAACTTAGCCTCCTTCGTTTGGTCTAAATTAATAGTATCAACAAATACTAATTCGTAATCAATTTCACTGATATTACTTGGTTGCAACATGCAAACTAATTTAAGATGATAATAATTTTTTACAACACATTTTAATCACATTGAAATTTGATCTTAGTTCTTCTAATTGACTTTCTTCCTTAGCAGCTTGTATTCATTTGGATGATGCTACACCAGTTTTCTCATTAGGACGTAAATTTGGTGACAGAAAGCTTCTCAAAAGAAATTTCAATTCTAGAAGGCAGTCAGCAGATCTAAGAAATTGATATGAAGTAAAATTGCAAAGCCTACTGGGAAGATGATGCCAATCACCATGAGGAGGCTGGACGTACAGTGTAAATAGGGACACCTAAACATGAGTCATCAGAAGAGTAAGCCTGAAATGCTATCAGTTTCAAAGTCAACTTTGCAGGTCCATTTCAATCTAGCTGCAGTTTGTTTTCAATCCAGTTGTAGTCCTTTGCCAATACAGTTGCAGTCTCAATTTGTCAAAAATTTGAGTTCCAAGATATTTTAAACTAGGTATTTTCAAACCTTGGTACCTTGATAGCCTATTAACTTTGTGTATATTCTTTATGTTGTTTTCACCTGGTTTACATTACCATGCTTAGCTTGATCTAAAATAAAAGAGTACCCTCAACTCTAGTCATTTTACATGTACCTTATTGTTAATATATTTCAACAATAAGTAAAGATAAAATACTCACCTTTTTGTCTTAGGTAAAAAAATTTTTAATTTCATGATGGTGTTGAAATATTTCAGTATTTAAATGTCCATTAATGTGCACTTTTATGCACTTCCCAAAATGATGGCTGGTTTCTCCAATGTACAATTTGGTAGTATTGTTACATTGATAATTATAAACTATTGAAGAAACTAAGTTCTTAGGAATGTGGTTTTTGTATTTAAAAAGATGTGCAGTTCTCAAAGTACTATAAATTGGATTAAGTTTTGATCCTATGAACTTTTGATTGATATTTGTTACATTTTTTGACAATTTCTTCATGTTGCACTGTATATATGGAAATGTCAAATATATTTTTTTTGCTAGCTATTCCTCAAAATTTTAGAAATTTTTTTAATGTATTTAGAAGAATATACCTAAAAACACTAAAGAAATTTGTAAAGATGCTAAGAAAAAATTAGTTGCTTTTACAAAAGAATATGATGATTGTATATTACATGTAGTATTTAGAGATAAAAAATATGTTGAATCTATATTCAAAGCACTTAACAAAGAACAGTTAGAAAGATTAAAACAACCCATTCAAATAAAATACTAAAAATGAAGAAAAAACAAGGTATTGATATACTAAATTTTTGTGTCACTAATACTGTTTTAAATTTATCCAGTTACAAACTTTCAAAAGAACAACATTGTGCTTTATCATTTGGGTTAAAAATGAGTTGGCATCAACATTTAATAATTTCAAAATAGAAATAAATTCCAAAACAATGTTTCAAAATCAATAAATCAGGAAAAAGCCCTTAAAGACTAATGAAATGACATCATCTTTATAATGAAAAGTTATCTAATGTAGAATCTTACCAACACTGATTTCACTATAATTTTAGATTTGCTTATCCATATCTCTGAGTATGTCTCAGGTATACTGTGTGACAGATCCCAAACATTCTCAACCTATTGTGTTGCTTAACTTACTAACTGAATTAATATTTGCATTAGTGTTCCTTAATGCTTGGACTAACAACAGTATAATTAGATTGAGAGCTGCAGATGAAATACAGGGTCAAAACCCAACTCAGATCTATGTGCATTAGAAGATCTCTTCTTTGGTGACAGTGACAGCTTCTACTCAAACTTCACGATGAAAACAAGGTGTTTACTCAGTGTGTGGATAGTTACCTCAGTGATACTGTGTGTGTTAACTTAATAATTTAGTACATTGATTGTCCTTGTTATTATGGTTGTGTAAATAAAAGGAATGAATGCAACTATGATGCTTCAGCTTGTTATTTTGCCTTACATGTAATAACCCTACAGATATAATACTACATGTTACCCTTTTATACATGTGAACAATCAATGCAGTCGCCAATAAAACTAATTTGTAAGTCCATTGATAGTCCACTAAATTACTGAACAGTAAATACGTCATAAAAAAGGCTAGTTGTTCTAAATTTAATAATAATAATCAGTGAGTAATGAATGAGAGGAAAGCTATAACATATAAAAATCCCTATACATATTTACAACTTAAAAGCACATCAAGAAATCTACAGCTACTGGCCACACCACACTTTTGAAAGGCTATAGTGTGCAGGCTTTTCCAGAATTCCATTAAGTGTATTTAGAGACCACCATGGGATTACTCTAGTGCTTGAATGCTTAGCTTTCAATTTAAATATTAAATATCCTTACAAAATAACAAAGTAAATCCAGTAAAATTCATTCATCAAAATCATAAACTATTATTGCACATTTATACTAAATTTCTGTAAACAATTAAACAAATGGCTAGTACCTGTCTTTTAATGTTGTTGACAATTTCTTGGCTTTTCTTCATCTGTGTTAATTACACATCAGCATTAATAAGTATGCGTGACTCTGTCTTATTATTTTTGCAAAAATACTCCTGGGCAAATTAATATAAAGTACAGCTTTTAATAAATTTTTACAACTAATCAAAGTATTATAAACATGTGTGTACAATGAATTATTACTACAAGTGAGTCTTATAAGTTTCCACTCTTTCTCTTTCAACTTGACCACACATGTGATTATGCCACACTAAAACAACCTAAAACATCTCAGAAAATAAGATCATTAATTGCAAATGTTCATAAGTTTTTGAAAATGAGAATATATATGTCTGCACACATGATAAAGGAAATATAATGGTTATATTAGAAAAATAACTTACTTACTAATAATGAATGACTCCTCAAAATTTAGTAAAGTTTATTCTGACTCAAAAATTAAAAACAACTACTTTATGTATATGAAAGAAATATTTAACAAGAAGTTACTATCTCTAAGAAACAATAATAAAATCTCACAAAATTTAAAACAAAATTCGAAGCATAGGAATTCAATCAGCTAGACTTTATGGACTTGCAAAAGTAGATAAAGACAATAACAATACCCATGAGACCAATTCTTTCTATGATTAATTCAGTATCTTCAAACTGGAGCAAATGGCTTGATAGTATTCTTAGAGTTCTTATCAAATATATATGTACTATCTGACTCTTTTGAATCTAATGATTAACTCAACACTTTTTACAAGAAGAATCACTTTAAGAAATTTATAGTTAGGTATGATGTTAAAAGCATTTTTACTAACATACCTGGTAAAAACCCTATGTAATATTGAATATCAATTATTCCCTAAGGAAAAGATTGAAATCTAAGTGAATTCTGTAAAAAAACATTTGAAAATAGCATGCTTTGATAATTTTTTTCTTTTTAGTAGCTCTTTTTATAATCAAATTGACGGGATGTCTGTGGGATCTCCCTAAGATATAACAATGGCTCAATTTGCAATGGGGATTATCAAAAGAAATTTTACCGATCATGATTTTCTATTTTACAAACAATATGTTGATGTCTTTGCTGTATTTAATAACCAAGATGAAGCAATTATTTTTTTTAAATATTTAAACAATCAAAACACTGAAATTCCATTTACAATGGAAAATCAAGTTGACAACAAACTAATATTTCTAGATATTCAAATTTCAAATCATAGCACAAATTTTTCTTCAAGTAATCAATACAAAATTGGCAAAACCTACTTATACAAACCATTTACATCTTATTGTGACAAGAAGTATAAAAACAACAGCGTCAAAGCAATTTGCAAAACACTTTACGCAATGTCATCCAATTACAATCAGCACAGTTTTTGAAAATTATAGTGATCCACATATATTAATTAAAAAATTTATTACAAAACAGATTATCCAACAAGAAAATGAAACAAAGTTAATAATTCAATCATTGCAAGATCAAATGATGCAAAAAAAATATATTGGAAACTTTCATGTGTAGAAAGCAACATCAATAAATTGTCAAAAAACTTAGCAATTATCAATCAAACCCATAAGATCAAGAATTATTACAATTATTACTAGTTTGAAAAATGAACAATTGTAACAAATTGTGCAATAAAGAAACAGGTCGTCATTTTGGGAAGCATATAAAAGAGCACATTATTTGACATTTAAATAGTGAAAAATTTAAACACCATCATGAAATCCAAAAGGAAAACTTTACCATCATTATAAAAACTAAGGAAACCAAATTAAGAGAAGCACTATAATTAAAGACATCAGAAAGGACCATTATACTGAACAAACAAATGAATACATTTCAAAGATTACATCATGTAGAAATAAACTTAGTTAATTATGAAGTGTAGTTTATAGATTTGTAAAAATATTGTCTGGGAAAGTATTTCTGACAATGATCAGTTAAAGATCAAAATGCATCAAATAGTTGATTCCATTATAATGTAAAGGGTGTTTCAAAAGTCTTGGGGACATAATGATTTTTTATAACTCAAAAACTATTAGCAGTTGAAAAATAAAATGGGTGCTGTTGGAAAGGTTAAATTTTCAAGTTTTGTGGGGAATCTTCAAAGTTGCTCAATATGAGCACCATTTGTCACATGGCAGGCATCTAGTCAATAGTCCATTTCCTGCCAAATGCATTCCAGCATCTCTACGTCAATGGCTCCCACAACTGCCATTACTCAAGCCTTTGTTTCGTCAATATCTCTTGGAAAGGGCAGCATATAAACTTGTCTATGGACCATTCTTCTTTGAAGAAGCAACTGTCACTGATGAATCCTATCTCAACATGCTGGAAGACTGGTTAATGGTTCAGTTGGAAGAAGAAAAATCTGATAACTTCATTTTTCGACAAGATTGTGCACTGCCACACTGGAGTCTTAGAGTAAGGCAGTTTCTTAACAAAAGGCTGCATGGTAGATGAATTGGAAGATCTGGGCGAGGTGATGACGTTCTCATCCCCTGGCCTCTTAGACCTCCAGATCTTACCTTGTGTGACTTTTTATGTGCCGCCCTTTCGAATGGCACAAATTTTATTTTTCAACTCCTAATAGTTCTTGAGTTATTAAAAATCATTATGTTCCCAAGACTTTTGAAACACCATTTATATATATCGCAAAGAAGAAAATCAAAGCAACATGACAACATATTATAATTGTCTAACCAATTTTTACTATTATCATCTGTAAAGAAGTCAGTGATAAAAGTCAAGTCTGAACACTCTATCTGATTTTTCGAAAAAACAGCTAAATTACTGTCATCTGATAATTCCATCAAATAACTACTTCAAAGAAATTGTTAAATTGGAAGAGTGAACAAATTGTTGAAACTCGAATTATTAAAG
>CABFPE010000846.1:199356-212856 GCA_900660155.1 Hofstenia miamia | reverse complement strand
ATATATATATATATATATATTGGTATGTAAACTTTTATTACTGCATCAGCAACTGTGAGAGCTTTAATATTTTTCATTTTACTGTATTTTATAAAATTCTAAACCATTAAGAGAATGTATGAATAACCCACTGCATTTTAGATAACTGTTCAATGTTCATTTTAACAATTTGGTTCATTTGTTCCAATGTTATCTTTTCTACTTTTGCCTGCTGCTTTGGGAATCTTTGTTTTGGTTTGAAGAATGCAGGTTTGGAACTTATTGATAATTTCTTTGATGGTTCTTCATAAATGTTAGTGATAAAATGCTAATAGATCATAATTTCCATTTTGATATATCTTCTTTTGTGAAATTTTTTAACTACTTTTTTTTGCAGTATTCTGGAAGCACAATTATATTTGAATTCTTAGGAGATGCATACAGGATACCACTTTCAGTAAATAATCATTTATACATTTCATAGTATTTCATTGCAACAGATTTCAAAATTTCCTGATTATTCTAAATTTTATCAATGATCTCTTTCAAGGTTATATCATTTTCTTGTGCTTCTGCCATTTCAGTTGGTGTTATTTCTTCATGGATCATTATAGTGAGAAAGGGTAGTATAGGCTTCCTGTTTTTGTCTGCATTTAAATCAAAAAGATGTTTATATTGATTTTTCAGTATGAAGCTGAATTTTATTTTGTCTTGTTCAGGATTTTTCATCTCTCATTGGCATTGAGGGAGCACAGTCCAAAGGTCAGCATTGTTGTAAATCTACCCTTTCTGTTTGTGATTGTAAAAAAGAAATTGCTGAGATATTTGATCTCCCTAGTGATTATCATTGATTGATCCCCAGAGTATTTCTTTAACCAGCAGAGGCTACTGTTGTCTGTGTTAACTACAAAATTTTATTCTCCTATTGGAAAGTCATTAAACGTTTTAACTGATTCAACCAATGCTAACATTTCTAATTTAGTTGCAACATAATTTTGTTCTGTTGTTCAAAATTTTCTTGAGAAATACTTGTATTTGGCTAAGTTTCATGCTGATTGCTACCATGCTGGCATCTGTATCCAAGATAAAAGTATCTGTAGTTGTTGGAATATTTCATATGGGTATTTTTTCAAAAATTTCCTGAGTTTGTCGAGTTCTTCTTATTTTGTTTGAAATCAGGTTTTCCTTTTAAAAGATTTGAAATTTTGTGTTTTTTATTGGTGAGATTCAGTATATACATATGATAATAGATTATTAATTCAAGTAATCACTGTAGTTCTTTCTTGTTCCTTTGTGGTTCAATTTGCCATATGAGTTGTTTCACATTGGCCTCATTATTATTTTTCCAGGTTGAATAATCCTGCCAAGGATGGTAACTTTCTTTTGAGTGGAAGAACATTTCTTTGCATTATAGAGTAGTTTTAGGATCTTGTTTAGTATGTCACAGTGTTCATTGATAGACATAGATGAAATTAGAATGTCATCTATGTAAGCTGCAATTCCATCTTCTATTTAAGTTGATCATTGAGAAGGAATTTCATGACATATCACTCAAAGGTTGTAGAAGCATTGCAGAGGCTGAAGGTTATATATAACCATTTGAACCATCCATGAGGACTGATAAAGGCAATTTATTCAATGTCTGATTCTTGCATTGAGACCTGCCAGTATGCTTTGCAGAGATCCACAGTGGAAAATAATTGGTATTTAGGAGCTCTGTAAAGAATTTGTCAATTAAAGGCCAAGAGTAAGCATCTTTTTTATTATATCATTAAGCATTTGGAAATTGACAGATAATCTGTGCTTTTTTCCTTGTTTAATGAACACAGTGGGAGAAGCATAAGGACTTTTGCTCTTCCTAATAATGGTTGTTATTTAGTAATTCACTGATTGTTCTTATTTGTCTTGGAGATGCTGAGGCACTCTGCAACAATGTTGAAGAATTGGTTTATCAGATGTTTTATTTGGATGTTCAACACCCATCATCTTGCTGACACTTTGCTATTAAAGATTTCTGCATTTCAAGTAAATACTGAAACACTTTTTTGAATTTGATTCTCATTTGTGTGAGGATGGCTTTATTTTGAGACTGTTAGAACATATAGACTGTGAAATTGTTGATCTTTAGAAATTTTTCAAATCAAAAAGTCTTTAGATTTTGTTACAAATTTTTTGTTGGGTATGCCAATAATTGTAAGTTGGTTAGGTTTGAATCAGATATACTTATTGCTTTTGTTTAGGATGGCTGTAACTCCTATACTGTTTTTTACTGTATAGATATTGTTGAGTAAAATAATCTTTTTGGAGCTTTTTCTGTTTTGATCAGAGATAATGAATTCGCCATTTATTGATGTCTTTGTTTTGATTTTGATCAGCTTCCAATGGCTAGGTTCCACTCACAGATTTTCAAGTAGTGAGAATTCTGAGGAAGCAGCATTTGCTGTTTTTGTGAAACTTTTACATTGTTGCTTTCTCTAATTGTTAAAGTTCTTGATGAGCATTTCATGACACAGGTATTTTCTGTGAGGAAATCTCATCCTAATAACCTTTTTTGTAAGGTAGTTGCTGATTATGAGTACCAAATATACAGATTTCATGTTGGAATTTAGCATGTTGCATGGTAATGGATATCTTTTGAACAACAACTTTAATATTTATATAGTCACCAGGATCATTCATAAGTCTCAATTTGTCTTTTTCAATGTTTTCACATGTCCATCCAATTTTGGTGGCATAGGTATTAGCCATTAGTGTGATGGACACTCTTGTACCTAAAGTCACCTTGAAGTTTACACTATTGAGAGTTAATTAGATGAGGTTTCTTTTGTGTAAGTTGGTGACTATTAAGCAATTCTCATTGCCATTTGGTACTGGTGCCCTTTTAGTTTAAATCATATTCATTAGATTGGTTTATTATGTCTTCTGCATCTTCAGCAGTGTAGAATCCATATTCATTAAAAGCATATACAATAGTTTTGCAATTTGTTTTTGTGTGGCCTTGTTGTCCACATTAGTTTAGTAAGATTTCTTTGTGGAGTATTAGATTTTATTAGATTGATTTCATTCCTTAACTCCATAATTTCTTCTCAGAATTGTCTTTCCTGGGTATCTAAGGTATAGGAAATTTGGGAAATAATTCTTTCTTCCATGTTGTCACAAGTTTGGGTACCACTAATGAGATTTGTGTTTCCAAATTTTTCATTTTTCTCACATGTCAATAATGATATTTGCAAATTTGATTCTATTTTTTGACATTAAGGTTTGGTATTCAGTATATTCAGCAGTCATTTTTACAATATTACTTTTCATAGAGTGAGGAAGAGTAGATCTGACAATTTTTTTTGTCAGCTTGGACCATGACATAGTATCTTCCAGATAATAAGTGTTTATAGGATTCTTCATTTAATACTTGTAGTTCATTGGAGATAAGTAGAAAATATATCATTAACTTAAAGATTAATTGTGGCTGTTTTTCAGTAATGTAACAGAGTAAGAAAATGTAAAAACTAGTTTCAGATCCATGCTCTTTAATGTATAATCAGGTTAGTTTAACTAAGACTTTGCCTAATTAGTTTATGCATGTTTTTCCTAGCAGGTATGACTCCAGTGTTGTTCTTGCTAGTTGATCTTACACATGTTTAGACCCCTACATGTTTAGACCCTAACTAAATGTTTAGACTTAATATCTAACTACAACAATATTTGTAATTCAACCAGTTATAGAACTTCATTTAGATCAACAGCAAATTAATTACAGAGCCTAAACTCAACGCCAAACCACACAATGGAGGAAGTATCAATCAACATAATGCGGTGAT
This sequence comes from Hofstenia miamia, assembly GCA_900660155.1. Taxonomy (NCBI): domain Eukaryota; kingdom Metazoa; phylum Xenacoelomorpha; order Acoela; family Hofsteniidae; genus Hofstenia; species Hofstenia miamia. The sequence goes on along the minus strand of CABFPE010000846.1, from coordinate 209,059 downwards.
GACCAGCTACCATGAAAATGGTTGTGACTCATGAACAATTCCCAGTGCATGATGTGTATTGTGTGAATTCTTAGCATTGCTTACTTTAATGAGTTTTATGCATTGATTTTCCTTGTTATTAACATTGTAACAATAAAGGAATGTTCCCAACCTGGCTGCATTTGCTTGTTACTGTTCTTACATATAAATAAACCTACATATATATATATAAAATAACAGTTCTACGTACATTTGAACAATCAATGCGGCTTGCAGAAAACAGTCCGTGAAATAATTTAATTATACAACTACTTAAGGTAACAAACATTCTATTCATGTAAGATATAATGGGGCTCATAGGCACCTCGTATGTATAATAGATCTTACTATATACCGTAAGAATTGTATCTAAAATAGTGGGTTAACCTAATGGTAGCTATTTAGCGATTTCTCTAAATTGGTCTGATTTCGTGATGACATAAAGAGGCAGACCAATATAGAGGAATCGCTAACAATAGTTTTTTTCTATGACTTCCAAGAAAATATATAGGCAAATAAAATGCAAATTGCCCCAAAATCTAGCAAACATTTCCTTTCAAGAAAGGCTGCACTACAATGCGTATTACTTCACAAAGCAGAAATATTTTGTGATGTTATGCCATGTATTAACCCATTAAAGCCCAGCGTATGAAATTTTATACGTTTTAATAACTTTAGTAAAATAATCACCTAAAATCAACCTTAGCCTATATTCATTTGTAAATTGCCTTATACTCTTACACTAAGATTGTTCTAGCATCCTAGCAACATTAGGCAACCCTTTGAAAATTCTGTGAATGAATATTTATATTTTGCCGGCATAATTAATAATTATAATTGATTAAAATACTGCTATAATGGAAATAAACGGAATTCTCTCAAGTTAGTTTTTTCTTTTTATCAGTAATATAAATGCAAAAAAAAGTGTCATACGCTCCTAAAAATACATTGAATGTAATTATTTTTGCAAAATTTAGCTTTTACGAGTCAATTTATAATATTTTAACTTGAATTATAAAGTTTCATCAAAATACACAAACTTTTTTAAATTCGGGCTTTAATGGGTTAAGATAGCACACGAAATTAACATACGCCATCGCGCGACAAAAATATTTCGTAGCAAGAAACATTTCGTGAAATGTGTAAGACTATATTAAAAATCCTAGCTTCACCTAATCACCCATATTCAATCGATTGTCATTGTACTTTGGATTTATGTGGTTTCAAAGTTAAATATTCACTTTTAAATAACTTAGGTTTTAAACATCTTGTATATTTTCTGTATAATTGAATACTTATATTGCATTACCAATAACTCACTTCTAGTCTTTTGTGGATTTTAAATGCGTTTTTGTCTACAGTTTTGGATCTAATTTTCTTTACATAATGAATAAATTATTGCGTTTTCCTTCTGATAAATTGATTAATTATGTCATTTGAATTGCTTCAAGTATTCTAAGTAAAACATGGTACAATTACAGAAAACATCAGAAAGAAAGGATATCTATATATTATAATGTCATCTAAGAATGAAAATTTTGATAACCTGGAGAAGTCCCTGATTATTGCTAAATAACTTCTTTGAATTAAAATAAATTAGGTTTTCACAAAGGAGAAAAGAAAAAATTATTTCTTTTGTATCTTCAAACAATCACAACTGATTCTAGGGAAAAAAAGTTTGTTAAGCAGATTTTGCGGATTGCCTAGTTGTTTTTAATGTACTACTGCAAAAAACTTTCACTTATTCTGCTGAATTTGGTTATTAAATATATTCATAGATTGATCGAATCTTTCATGCATTGTCTAAAGTTGATATTTTTTGGTATATATGAAGGAAAAATATTCTTACTATAATTTTTTATCTTGTGTTGCATTTAGCTTTTTACATTAAGACGGCAGTGCAAAAAATATTTTTAATTTATTATTCCAGACAGGACAAAATTATATACTATAAAGATCTTTAAGCCCAGTGTTGGAACCGGTCACATTGAGTGAACCGGCTAGGCTTTTTCTCAACCGGCTGTAACCGGCCGGTCAACTGGTCTGTTTTTCCAGAATTTGATATTTACGACACAATGGGGACACTTTCTTAAAACTAAGGGAAAAACACATGCAATTTGATGACTGAAAAAGCTATATTCTCAAATTTGAATATTTCTCAAATTTGCTAAGTATGCAACTCATCAGTACAGATTAAGAGTTTAGAAAAGTTTGTTAAATCTTGCTCTTTTAAGACTACAAATACCTGAACGGCATCTCTTTTTAAAAAAATTTTCATTAAGAAACTGTCCTTCCGAGGAGACCTTGAGCTCAGGCTTGGTTGGTATCATGAATAATTTCCGGGAAATTGGGTTGAGGTGCGAAAACTACAATGATTGGATTTCCAGAGCTGGAAAGACTGTACGTATCTATATTACAAAGCATTCAATGCAAAAGAGTGTGATATGCATTTTGCAGAACTATACATCAAAACGCCACCTGTATCAAGAAATCCCTAGCCGTCTGTTAGGACTAGTTTATTGTCAATACCGGTTGTCGGGCAATAAACATAAAACTTAAGCTGGTATTTGGCAGTAGCGGTCAAGGTCGGCCACTTAACAGCTGTTATATATGTAATTTATTTGCAAAAGTAAATTGTAATATCACCAATCGAATATATAGAATTCTAGTTCAATTTATTGCAAAAAATAATGTGAAGGCATTAAGCAATTTTGTTGTTACCAAACTTTGGCATTAAAATAAAGAAAATTCTGACTTACAAAATGCCGCTAAAATAGAAATTCTTGCTTTTACCGACCACTATTATTTGGTGAGTGGGCCAAGTCAGTGCCCAATTTTGTATTCGCACTTAAAAATGAAAATGACTTTCAAAATGATGTCAACAGTTTTGGTATTATGTGCATGAACTCACTCTTTAGCACGTAAAAAACAAATATTTCTCCTTCACATTTAAAGAATGCAACCAAAACCAACGCCTTTATAGTTGACATGTGTTCTTGATCAATTTTAGCTACACGTTCCTAAGTAATAACTGTCATCGCAAGAGAGTGCATCAGTTACAAAGACACTTTATGCAAATAAAAACACGGGATTATTCATTGGTGGTTTGCAAAAAATATTTTATCACAATCACCTGCCACCATTATTTTAGGAGTACTGCATTGACACTGCTTCAGGTCTACTAGCAGCTCTCAGTATTTGGCCAAGTAACCACCAGTTAACCGGCTTGCCAACCAACCAGTTGGGTCGAACCGGTTCCAACTCTGCTTAAACCCCGCTTACACGATATGTTTTTCTTTATAGCCTTCCCTTATGAAAAATGTAGGGCTTAGCCCTATTTTTCTTAAATATTTGTGAATGCTCATATAAATAAGTTGCATGCTTTATCAGGGGCGTATACAGATATATTTTTAGAGGGAACCCAAAGTAGAATAAAATGATAAGTCCGTAATTTGGTACGAAGGAATGCACAAACTATTTAATTTTCAATTTTTTAAATTCATAACTTTGAACGGACTTCACCCCCCCCCCCCCATTACAGACTCCAAAAATGGAAGTATAGAATTTGTGCAATTTTTCAAAACTCAGCACAATTTTTTCAAATTTCAAATTACGATTTGTGTTTTTCAGAAGATTTTTACATTATGCAACTCAAAATACACCAATGGCATAAGATTAAGTAAATGACAAAATTCTCCCCTAATTGTATCAAAGTGTGTTTAGTCCTAAATTCAATCAATGTCGTTAAATATGTTGATAAAGTTCAAAAAAATTAACCAATTGAAAAATGCAATATTTTTGCTAAAATGAATGAATTTTACAATTAAAATATGTGTTGATTTTCGATATGTCACACAAATATATATTTTGGATTTTTGAATAGGTGCATAATGTTGTATTTGAATACAAAAAAATTGAACAACCATATTGAATATCGTCAAATGTTAGTAGTAGGAACAGTGTGGTGAAAAGAAATGCTAGACATGGAGAAAAGTTTTGCTTAATTATTACTTATGCTATGTTTAGTATTTTACATTGTTCTTTTAAATATAAATTAATCACTATAGGTTTATGTGCTACAGAGTAACAGTAACTATGCTCATCTAATATCATTAGTGTTTTTTAACGTAAAATTATTTAAAATATTATGCAAAAATCAAAATAATATTTGACATAAAAAATATATGAGTTTGTGAATTTATAAAAACGAATTGTAATATTGTTTACCAATAGGAAAATGACTGAGAGAACTCTTAAGCAGAAAGGTGAAAATGAAAGAGTCTGAAGAAGATATTGAAGAGAATCAAATCAATTCTTGTGATGATGAAAATGAAGAACAAATATTATTATTATTAATATATATTACAAAAAATGTGGTAAACACAAAGTTTTGCATTAGTTTTTTGTACTTTTCTATTTCAGGGTGTAGATTTAACAGTTCCTTTCGGTTTGTTTGGATTAATTTGATTAATTTATCACTTTTGAACTTAACTTTTTAAAAACATTCTAACAATGTTTGTCATTGAACATTTTATCTTCCAAACACGACCACTTCAATTCACCTGCTACACTTTTAACTTTGTTTGTTTCCAATTTCACTGTTTGAGCTTTGCAGTGTACAGTGTATTTTGAACCAATTTTGCAAATTTTCCTATATATAATTTAAACATAAAAGTAACTGAAATTCATTTAATAAAATTTATATAAATATTAATGTTTTATATGTCCTTGAAGATATGAACTGTAATTGGAAGAAAGTAAAAATTACTTAGATATCAATATATATATATATATGCATGCTATATGTACATATAGTGCTGTAATTAGGAAGAAAAATCTATTATAAGTTGTATTTGCCAAAAAAAATATTAACGGCTTGCAAATTACCTAACAAAACTATACTTAAGCACAGCATATAAAGCATGACAATTTCAGCCAATTATTTCATGCACGAATACAAGACCAATCAACCGAACCATAATGGTAACTGCACGATATAAATATATATACTTTCTAAACTACGTGAAAGGTTGATGCATATAGAAATGCAATGTATCCTAAAAGACAAACAAAGACTATTCTGTCCATTGTTAAGCACACAATACGCCACTCATTAAGGGGAGTTAAGCGTTCTTCATCTCTCTGTTTCGTTTGTGCTAAAACCCAATATGATAAAAAATGACACACATATTTTCTTAATATAAATGGTGGGAAATCTTTATGATCATAAAAATACATAGCAAGTATCAATGTATTGACTATTGTAGATACTCCGGAAACTAGTGCAGCGTAGAGGAAAGTATATCCTAACCTTGGATATGTGGAGGAACTCGCTGGAAAAATGGAAACCATTAGCAAAAAGTTGACCATGTATGACAGATTTATGGTAATTGAAAGTGAAGTTCTTTCACCAGCTTCAAGAGGAATTAAGTAGACAAAGGGTGTTAATGAACTTATTATTAAGAAAGGTGCAATGAATGTGTAAATATAAAACATTGGATCACGCTTAATAAACATTGTGTATCGAATTTCTTTCCAATATTCAATACTTTCGCTTAAAACTTCTTCTTCTGAACATTGGCGAATGTCAAAGCCTATGCATATGTGTGAAATTGTTACGTTTAGAAGTGTCCACTGCGAATTCGGAAAATATTCACCGGCTCTTAGGTTCAAGTCAACATTTTCTAATCCATAAGTATTGGTTAATCCTAAGGATATGGTTCCAATGCTTATGTGGCATTTCTGCAAATCAAATGGAAATTCTGACATGTCATATTGGCAATTCGTAATCACAGTCACTATTTTGGTGATAGCAACGTCTCCGTCGCTAGTAACATATGTCTGCTGAAATCCAATATTTTCCATTTTGACAATATTGGTAATGGTAACATCAGGCTCCCAAACATGACTTGCATCTGTATAGAGAAGCTCCGTTTCATTTACTGTTTGATTCAAATTTAAATCTTCAATTTGATAACTAGTAAACAAAAATATTGTTGTTTCTATGGTTCCTATCTTCTCATTGACCACCAATATGTTCCTTAATTGCATAGCAATCAGAATTTTGTGATCAACTAATTTAGGCATTGCTTTGAATGATCCGTTATTTTGCCATATTTCTAGTATATCAGACTGTAATTCATAGATTGCAAGCATTTGAAGAACAATACATAACTTAAACCCCAAGCTATGCATCGCAAAATGAAACATCTTCTAAATCTTATTCTCGAACCACCTGGTTGAATAAAGCCTTTTCATTGGTTGTAGTAGTTTCCGTTATTTTGGTTTAGAGAAATAGATATTCCTTAGCTAAAATGTAAATGGGATTTTTAAGAATATGTTTTGCTATACAAGTGATGATTATAATTTAACAATCTATGATAATTACAGTTATGAACCAACAAATGCATACTCCAAAAGTCTTTTAAGCCAGCTTAAAGGCTTCCACACATTATTTGTCAATACACCAATCAAGGCACAGCTAGACAAGAAAAATCATTTAACTAACATTTTATTAAGGACTTCATAATATCGGTGACAAGGTGTATGTTTTTTCATCACAATTTGTAAACTAGGTCGGCACTCAATAGTTGAAGTCTTAAGCAGTAGCTGTTATAAACTGAAGACAGGGAAAATATTTCATTTTAAAAAATCAAAACGAGTTTTCAGAGATATATATGAAAAATAAATCAACGTAAATGAAACAGCATGCCAAATCTCAACAGCGAATAGGAAGAGGATTTTGATGAAATAGTAACATTCGATATTTCATGGTCAAGTATTAGAATATTACCTAAACCTATTTGTAAGCGAAAACCGTTTAATATTATTAACTTGATAGCTTCTACTAATATGAACATTAACTGATAAACTTAAAATTCGAACATCAAATATTTTGTTTGGTACGATCAAAATGAAGTGAAGCCATGATGAAAATGAACCAAGTATGAGCAGAGCTACAACAAATAGAAGAAAACGTGTGAAACGACCAAAGACACCTCAGCAACCGAATAGATCACAGAGTTACGACCTGAGTTCATGTGGTGAACGCAGTCGCACCAATGACGAAACAGGTCTTATATGGGAGACAAAGCATGATCACGAACTGCCTGGCTCCCTAAAATTCAACTTGGCTACCCCATTGCTTATTGTGGGTCACGATATACACGAAAAAGGACCGTTAGAGCTGGTAAGTTCTTTGAAAGTTTTGATGAACCATCATTAATGCGAGTGGATGGGTCACCTTTAAAACGTACGTTAGACCTTAGTGCTTATCCCCCATTATTACATAACTACTTTACAAATTCATGTAAATTAAATAGAGCCAGAGCGACTGCATCCAACCTAAGTTCTCAATCGTTATTGTCATTTAAACAACGCAAATTGCTTGAAGGAAAAGGAAAATGTCCATAGTTGAGGTCCAAACCCTTCGACCTCCTTATATCACAACACGACATGCACACTATATAGTTGTGCAAAATATTTCTTAACCAATGTTTGCAATCAAAAGTTAATAAATATCTGATGCAACACTATACATCATAGAAAAATGACCACAGTCAACAATTATTTTTCCCCGTACATGCAAGATATTTTAGACCGCCACTATTTCCGGATCACAATCGATATTGTATATTTGATGATAACTTTAATATCACAAATCTCCACAACCTCATTTGCTACAATGAAAAGATTATGTGGTGAAATCAGACTTCTGGGCCGCTGTTAAGATTTAGGAATTTACTATTTCGACTAACTTTTCCTAGTTATTTTTATAGTACTCGACACGTAATTCAATTTCAACCACTGTGTCTGACTTGCTGGATTAAGAACCAGATCAAACTTGTAAATGTACCAATCAAATATAAATACAATTTTAAAAAAAACTAAACCGTCGTTCAAAATAACACGCAATTTATCCTCGTGATTTCTTGAGGTTTTCTAATTCGACCACTAAAAGGAGTTGGTCACTTACTCTCAATATGTGAAAAATTAATACCCTAAGTATGGTCAAATTTACCGTATGTTGTATCTACAAGAGCGTTACAATACGTAACTATTAAGCCTATGAAACGTTGAGTGTGATTATTCTCTTATGAACTTTACTTTTAAATCAAGATTATAAGGTTTCCGACAACGGCAATTGTTTTGAAGACGATGCTTTAATACTCCAGAGCCGTTCTCCCAAATTTGGCATTTCCCCTATAACCTAGTTACAATACCTTAGCAAATTTACGTTTAGCTTTGCTTAACTTAATTCAATGTTATTACTCTTTTTAGTTTCTTTGTAGAATTCCTTACAACAATAGTTGTCCAAATTTCCCAAGTTTTCGGCATAACCTTTATTTAACACTGTGGTAGGGGAAAAGTTTTTATGGAAATCTACTAGGAGTTAGACTTAATTTCAATGGAAAATAACTTAGTTTCTTTGTTCTAAAAATTCCCTAATGCATTTTCTTTTGGAATTTTATTCTTACAATAGAAGCTATTACTCGTTAACGTTGGCGAATAAGTTTTCCCTAAATATGTGCAGTACTAATGAAAATTCAAACAATTGTTTTAGCTATTTGAAATTAATAGCGATAAAAAATAACACCTTATCTAACGGATTTATTTTAACACTAAGAATATGTTTGTACAAATCCCAATAAATCTATATAGCTCGAATAACTCAAGAGATTAAAGACCAAGTAGAAGTTCCTAATTTACTAAATTAAATCCAAGTGTAAATGTTTTACCTGAAATAGTTCCAATCCAGGCGAAGGGAACCCAACAAAAATTTCGTTGCAGTTACAAAATGAAACCAACACAACACGGGATAGACGTTTAAAAAAATCTGTTAAGATTCCTTTGTCTCTCTTTCCTAAATTTCTCTGGGTCTTTTATGCACCATATGAAGACATCATCTAACAGATTGGGGATCCACAATTTTTAATAATTTTATTCCAAAAATAGATCACATTTTGGAAGTTGGAATGAATTATCTATGCCTCTTTAGGTTTGTTTGTTTCCTGAAGGAGGCACTACTTATACCGCTACATTCCTTTGAGAATTGTATGCTAATAACTTGAGAAGTCATCGAGCCTCTACCTTATATGAAATTATCCTTTATGAACCACCAACCAATTTACCTTTTTAGTTACGTTCCCCTTTTAAATGAAGTGAGGTGCATCCCATTAACTGTTTACGGAAAACAGAATTAATAATTCACGAATTAAGATTTACAAAACAGTTTTAGTGTTAAGAATAAATTTTAGAAATTACATTTTCATCACAATTACAAAATATGAAGGAGTAAACCTGGAGCTAAGACATCTACAACTAATACATTTTTTCAAAAGAAACGGAAACACTAGATGCCGAAATAGGGCAAAAACACATATATCATTATTTAGGACTAAAGATAACAAAGATATCCCATAAAAAATCGAAAAACTTGAACTGTTGTGCTGGGAAAACGTTTACATTCTTGGAAATTCCGACTATGCTATCACACAAATGACACATAAGCTGGCGGTAACAACAAAAATAATCCATTCTTATTTAATTTTGAATAAACAGTTGCTTGCATATATGATTATGGTTGATGATAAAATTGCAGTACATGCTCTACAACAGTCAGGTGCGCACAGCTTTTTTCTGAGGAGGGGAGCGATTCTCTCTCCCATCTTTCCCTATATATATA
>CABFPE010000846.1:162780-196416 GCA_900660155.1 Hofstenia miamia | reverse complement strand
GAGCAAGCAATAAGAACAAACTGGGTGAAGAAGCATATAGACAGAAGAGCAGAAGTAAGTGATAAGTGATAAGTGTAGCAGTGTAAGAAAGAGGCAGAGACAGTAGATCATCTGATAGCAGGGTGTAAGAAGTTGGCACAGAATGAGTATAAGTTCAGGCATGACAAGGTGGGAAGAATGGTACACTGGAGTTTTGAGCAGGCAGCATGGGTTAGAAGCAGGAGACAAGTGGTATGAGAACAAGCCACAGGTCGTCATAGAAAATGAGAAGGTTAGGATACTGTGGGACTTCAACATACAGACAAGCAAGGTGAAAGAATTACGGAGGCCAGACATAGTAGTGGTAGACAAAGAGAAAAGATTAGGAACAGTCATAGACATAGCAGTACCAAAGGAAAGAAATGTAGAAAGCAAGGAGAAAAAGAAGATAGACAAGTACAGGGAGTTGGCAGAGGAAATAGAAAGGCTGTGGAAGTTAAAGAAGGTCGAAGAATTCCCGGTAGTGGTAGGACCACTAGGAGCAGTGAGTAAGAAACATACGAGATACTTGGAGGAGTTGGGTGTACCAAAGTGGGGAGGAGCAGTAGCACAGAAGGCACCATTGTTAGGAACAGCTAGAGTCCTGAGGAAGGCTCTCAGACTCCCTGGGAACTGGTGAGTTCCCGGAGCGGAGAGGGATACCAGCATGAAGCTGTGAGATGAAAAATAATAATAATAATAATTATAATTTCCCGTACCAAATATATGATAAGAAGGAATAAGTTTAGAAATATACCAAAATATGAGAATAGACAAGTACAGGGAGTTGGCAGAGGAAATAGAAAGGCTGTGGAAGTTAAAGAAAGTTGAAGAAGTCCCGGTAGTAGTAGGAGCACTAGGAGCAGTATTGATAAGAAGGAATAAGTTTAGAAATATACCAAAATATGAGATGATTTAAATTTTGAGATATTTTATTAACATGATACTAAATTAGAATATTCAAATCACCTACTCACAGTCTAAAGCAAATTGGCATGAAGCTGTGAGATGCAATAATAATAATAATAATAATAAAGAAACTGAAGAATTGATTTGCCTTTGCGACCTATGGTCGAATTTACAGGACAAATTTTAAATTATATGCATTAGTCTATTTTATTTTCTCGTCGACTCTCTACACTTGCAAAAGAATGCTTCCTCAATTTAGTTCGGCTGTTACCCACCAAGCAAGAAATGTAGTCTAAATGTACCAGGAATGGATCTGGAATGTGGTAAATGGCACCAGTGGGAATGTTCCAGGAAAGTTGTCATTGTATGTAGAAAAGTTTCGAGAATGTTTCAGAAAATGAGTAACATTTAATTTACAAAGATTTCAAAAACTAGGTACAAGCAGTAGCAATAATTTTTTAGCATTGCTGTAGTCATTCAAATTAGGAAATATTTTTCAGTTGCTCACAATAACTATACTTTTTTTTTGTTTCATCTAGTCTTACGTAATTATGTTTATAATTATCAATGGTGACTGTAATTATAGTTAGCAAAAATGCAATTATTTGTAATCTTATTTCAATTTGTTTTTTAATTACCAAAGTGTAAAGATATATTGCTACATTCTTGGAATGTTCCATTGCTGCGTGGGTTATATGAGACGAATTTTCGAGTATATCGTAAATGATAGTTTAGCTTTTTGACATTTGGCTGCAACCAATGCAATGGATGGTTTTCATCATTGGATAATTCATACTATAATTTCTTGCATATTTCTTCACGACGATTGTATAAAGTTTGTGAATTGAGATTTTTGCATACAGTATTATCATCTTTATTGGGCGATATTATTTTGAAAGCACGTTTTGAATTCTTTTTATTTTTTTGGATTGGGAATTTGTTAGTGCATGATGCCAAAGTGGGCAACAATATCCGAGTATTGGTCTAATGAGAGAATTATATACAGAAATTAATTCCTTCACATCACAACCAAATTCATAAAATGTAACCACTTTGCTGCCTTTTTAACAATATAGTTGGTGTTAGTGTTCCATTTTAATTTTATTGGAAGAAAACACCTAGAAGCTTTATTTCTTTTATGCGTTCTATTAATTTCTCATCTATTTTTATTTCAAGTGGCAAATCAAATTTTCTCAAAGGACAAACATGTAGTTCTTTAGTTTTACTGATGTTTATTTGCATTAAAGAATCGTCTGACCAATCTTTGACCAGTTGCACTAATACATTTGACGTTGAAGGAAAGCCCCGATTGCAAATTTCCCATGCGGTAGTGTCGTCAACATATTTGATTAATATGTATTTTATTAAATGATGGCTTTTGATATTAGAATTGGTTTACTTTGCACTTTAAGAAGCTTAGGAAAAAACTTCCATTAGAAAACCCTGAATAACCACTGAAACGAAGATTTTGAACGTCTTGATGAAATCTACACCTTACCACCCTAACTACTGCAAGATAAGATGTGTGTAATAATTCGGTCACAGTCTGAACTAGAAGGGTTGTATTGTCGATCCATTATAAACACTTTTTTGTATTTATGCAACAGCCTAGGGTTTAACTGGGGAGTATTTGATAATTTTACTTGATTATTTGATTAGATAATCCACAGATTGATTATGATTGATAATGCAGCTCATTTAAATATTCTGACATGAACAAAAGCATGCAACAAAGTGAGAACAAAATTGTAACTTGATGAATTGTTAGTGATTACAGCTACTATCCGTTTTTTATGTACAAATATTATATTGTAGAGAATTGTATACTGAAAAATTAGCTAGATTCAAAAGTGGTTCATTTTTCTACTAATCTTTTTAGCTCTGCAATTTCTACATGATCAGTTATCAAGTATTTTTTATATTTACTTTTAGAAGCTGATAACTAACTAGGGCTCGAGGGTGTTGTGGGTAGCCGCTTGGTTGAGGGTCGTGAACCTCATCATCATAAGTGGTCCATGGTCAAAACGATTTAGTGTAGGTATACCAATAGTTGAGTGGATAAGAGAATAACTTTGCATGGTTCTTGTAGCATGTATCATACACTGATAAACAGTTTCTTAAATGCCCCTCTATTTCATTTAGAGGGTTTATTATCTATTATTATTACATGCGAGTTTAACAAGCTTATTTTGACAATTACTGAGATACAAAATAATAAACAAAGTAAGGACTGGCTAAAGATGATGTCATCTTCTATGAAGCTTGCAATTGGAATTGATCAAAGGAGAAGAGCTGCTTTCGGGTCAAGCAGAGCCCGTGGTACTGTATTACCTAAATGGAGTATTATTGGTTATATTAAACTCTGATTGGTTGCGGTATTATATTCGTTTAAGCTTGGGGATTCGTAAATTTTGTTGGGAAGACTGATTTAGCAGAGTGTTGCTAATCAGGTCTACAGACGTTTCACTAACTGGAAGTTTCACTAATTGACAAAGTGAAATAATGCGAAGTTGTTTTATGTAAAATATCTCATCACTTGTAATACCTGTACATACTACACTGCAGTTTACAATTTATGATGCAGATTTTGTGAATAATTTTTTTTGATTGTGATGTTTAGTATTTTAATAGATAAATGTTTAAAATTTCTGAATTTGTTTGATATTGCAGGTACGCAAAAACTTTTTCATTTTTTCAGGACTGCGATGATAATAACACTTTATTAATTGCGAACAGCTGTGAAATAGCATAACACTCATAACTTGTAGTGAATTATGGGAATTTATTGGTTCAAATCCAATCTTTTCAATATTTTGTGCGTCTAGAGACATTTGCTGTAGTTCTTGTTAGGCTTATATTCAGTACATTATTGTACAGATAAAAAAATGCATTATTTTTAAACGCCATTCAATGAATTAATATATATTCACAAAAATAGAAATTTGCCTATTTTATTAACGTTGCCAATAATGAATTCAAGATCTGAATAAAACATTTCATTTAGTATGGTTCTAAATAACCAAGCAAACCAAAATTTGCACGTTAAATATTGCGCAATGTATATTGTTAAAACAAATCGGCAGGTTCCTGATCCCCCTCTTTCTAAGCATTTTAGCTGTTCAAAAGCAAGGATTTCATGGGGTGCCTAACCTCACTCAATTTTGCCAGGCAGTGATATAAATTTTATTTCTACCAGTTCGCCACGCCATAATTTAATTCCCTTAAACAAGTCTTACTATATTTATAAACATTTCAACTTAGAAATTGCTTGAAAAATGGTTTCTACCTGACACTATAATATATATATATATATATATATATATATATAATTGATATTTACTATTATGCGGGAGGTTAATTTTTTTAACATATGGTCTCAGAGTTGGAACCGGCTGTAGGTTGGTGAGCTTTCTTGATTAAAATAAATATTATTATTTTGACGCAGATATTCATTGAATGAGTGACACCCAGTATTTAAAATATTTAGCATAAAGGAATTGAGCATTTAACTTATTAACTTATTGTGTTGTTTGCTAGTAGAGCAAAAAATAATTTGAGGACAAATTGTAACAATAATAAAAGCAATCAGCGTTCTGTTCATGAAAGCTAATTTATTGCACTGTGGACTACCACTGTGTTCTACATTGTGCTTAAATCAAATCATGCCTAATGTAGATTTTTTGTTAACTAAAACTTTATTTCATCAATGGCAATCAGGGATCGTTAGATTTTAATCGCGATTAATCGTATGAAAAAAAATTTTGGCGATGGATTAATCGTAATCGCTGCTGCCAGGAGATTAATAATCGCGATTAATCGTCGATTAATCTACTTCTGATTAAAAATATTCAAAATGCAATATATCAATTGAAAGATATTCAAAATAGAAAACATCATCTATTATTGTTACTTGAGATTATTTCCTGAAGTCATTTTACTCCACATGTGCTTGTTAGGGTAAAGAAACATTTGGATCTTTAAGTTGAGGGGTAATAAACGATTTTGGTAATCAGATAGAGCATAACCAGCTTTGCTGAACAGTCTCTCAACCTGGCGTGATAAAATCAAGGATCCTTATATAGAATTAGGCGACATCCGACGCTTCCTAACTATGTTAGATGCCTAATCATCACGCTTTTCTTCTATGCCCAGTGTTAAGGTTTTCTTTTGTAAACTGACATCCATAGTTGAAAAATCTTTAAAAACTTTGCAGAAACTTCAATTTACATTAAAATCGTTGAAGAAATTGCAGATCTTTAAAGAAAAGTAATTTTTTAATTCAAGATCTTTAAAGATACGCAATTCTTGTATAAAATTAAAGAAGTTACAGATCTTTCAAGAATATACACTTTTATCTTAAGAGATCTTTAAAGAAATAAATTTCTTGTTAAAAATCAAAGAAATTGCAGATCATTATTTTATGTTGAACAGTTATAAGTTTTAGTAGCATATATGTTTCTAGGCTTCACTTAGCAACATAGAATTTCTTTATCATACTATAAGACTAGAAATACCATACATTTAGCAAATATTTCAAACATATAAATATTTGTGTAAGTTTTGCAAGTAGAAAATCAAAAATTCCTCATAGCATCATTTAATGTATGAAATGTAGAAAATTTCCAGGGAACAAAATGCATTGATTGTATGCATAGAATTTCTTTTTCTATAAACATTGAAATTATACATGTTTTATTATGAGATGATTATACATGGTTATATGGATAAATATACATAAATAATTTTAATGACTCATTTAAAATATTCGCCCAATCTCAATAATATATAGCAAATCGCGGTTATGCTAATAATAATTAATCTTAAAACAGTGTATCACGCAGAGTAAAGTCATTGATGACACAAGAATAGTGGCCATATAGATAAGATCAAACAGAAAATGACAACATGCAACTGTAATGCATAAGCATCAACTTAATTAGAATAATCTAGATTAATCGAGCACGTTGTTTACGATTAATCTAATCTACTTGACCAGCACGATAGATTAATCAATTAGATTAATCTCGATTAATCGCGTTAACGATTAATCATGTTGGATCCCTGATGGCAACAGAAAGCAAGTTGTATTGAACTGTCAAAATTTGAAAGAACTTCTTTTTCTTTGAGCTCTCAGAGTACTAATTCAAGGAATCAAGTCTAAAATTGATTATCCTTTCAAATTATTGCACAAAAGGATAAGGATGTCTTATATTGGACTCGACCATGTGGAATTCGCAACGATGAAATAGATGCATATCTAAAAATGTGTGATCAAGGGATACGGTTAATTTATTATGAAAATAATCTGTGCGAGCTTTGGAAGAAGTTGAATACTGAGTTTCCTACTCTTTTTCAAATTGCTAGTGAAATATTTCCGATTCAAAGTTCCAGTGGGGAGAGTGAGCGTCACTTTAGTATATGTTTTAAAGTAGTAATAGACAAGATTTCTTTGTTAAACATTGATGCTGTTGAATCTCTAACAGTTCTTATAAAACAGGCATACGTCAATAATCAATGGCTAGGTACTCAATAGATAAGCTGGACAGCCTTACAATTTGTTTATGCTCAAACATTTTCAAAACTGCATGGTAATAACACCAAAATATTGTAGTGAAGAAAGTGCCAGTCTACACACATCCACCTAATTAATTTCTGTTTCTAAACCAGCCTGAAAAAAATTTTCTAACTGGCTGCCAGCCTGGCTTGAAAATAGATAAATAATAACGGATGCACGTTTATTTAAGATTTAAACACTCATAGTGTTTGTTACTGGTGGAAGTCTTGATCTTAATTGATTAATTGTATAATTTGTTCTTATAGGAATGATGTTATTTAATATATGTTCTTTTCCAATTCGATTTATTTTATCAAAAAGTTGTTCAGCTGACTTTCTCATCAAATACTACTCACAAGATAGATGTTACTGTAATAGTTTTTGAATAACTACCGAAGTTTCAGTTTTGACCCAACAAAGTAATATCACACATTGACTACACTCGAGACAAAATGTCCACTAGCTGAGGCTTTTTCCATAGCTCATAATCCTTTTGCACACTTGAGAGCTGCATTGCCATTAAAGGTAGAGCATCCTTCATTGCTAGATGAATTGTGCTAACCTCATATTGGTAACTGGTACCATTTAAATAAAGTGCCAGGAATGTTTGAATACGAATGTACAATTGGAGTTGTAAGCCACACTATTTTTTAATTTCCAAATTTGTGTAGCAAATTCATTTCTAACTGGGATTTGCTTAATTCTCGGTGAATAATCAAAACTGAAATTGATGTATGATTGCGAGAATCACAAGGCAAGATTTCTACTACGCATTCTTGATAGTGACTCTATCTCTGCATTTATTTTATTGTAAACTGCAAATATGCGCTCTTATACAAAAGCAATGAACCTCTGGTTTTTCCGCATTATAGCATAATGAGTGCACAGTGCTTGCATTGGAAGTAGACCATTGTAATCCACCAGTTCTAGAGAGCTCATCAATCGCTTTTATTTCAACTTTATTAATACTGTTATCCTTACGCCCTCAGCATGAAATTGCTTATAGCCTGTTGCAAGACTTTTGCTTTGCAATATATTTTTTCAAGCTAAGTCTGAGTAGCTGAGACAAGTCATCAGCACAATTTCAGGGTGAGTTAACAATTTACTGATAAAGGCAAATAGCAGATTGAGAGATTTTGGTTTTTATCCAAGCTCATTGATGAGCTGTAGACTCTGATCACTTGTTGCTCTAACGGATCCTTTAGACTGAGTGACTCTAAACATTGTCAGCATGCTTGTTGACATCTAAATAGATTGACCATTTATAGCACTAAGCTCTTTAGAGTTACCCCTGACATGATGCAGGAGGAGATCAACTTCTGCTAAATGTTCACCTGTGAGCAACCCAATTTTCTCAAATGCAAACATGTTGATTCTTCGTAACTCATACCATGCATCTGGACAAGGCTTAAATTGCCTTATTGTTCTTTCAGCACAGCTTACCAAATTTATCTTTAAGTGCTATTTACTAAAAATTGGCAATGTCAAATAAGAAATGCAAGTGTGCATCTCCTAATGCCAAGAACGTCTATGATGGGAGGTTAATAATTTTTAGGTGTAATCCCAGAGATCTTGAATACAATCAAGCTAGTTTTAAAGCATAGTCTTTCCGCTGCCAGGCAGTTCATTCAAAATTGTCAGCTTAAAAATGCTTCATTTCCAAACAAAAACTGATCTATTACTGCAATGGCAATGTTCAATGCATGCCTTTGTTATTCTAAGGATTCGTCTGACTGATTGTCAGCTCTTTGAATTTGGGAAACCCACTACATAGATTGTTTAAATGAGTCATCATGATAAGGCAACTAGAAAATTTGCTCATCATAAGGGTGTTCACTAGCTTAACTTTCATTTTAATGCTAAAGTTTGTACAGTGTTTAGCAGAACTGGATGTGTTTCATGTACAAGTACATGATCATTCTTAACATTATCTCTAATTACTTCAAAGTCCTTGACTAAAAGCGGTTAAACATGTGTTCCCTCCTGACAAATACATTAATTGGGCAAGCATATGCATTAACATCATCAATTGTTGAGTTATCCCTTATAAGTTTTGCTTTCACAAAGCTATGTCTTAGTGATGGTATAGTATTGCAATGCTATGTAATAACTTTTTCGTTGATAGTGTATATTTATTACTCTAAACACTATCGAAATTAAAGAAATCACATTATTAAAGATTCAATTATCATATAGCTATCGTGGTCAACAGAATGATAAGTAAACTGTGTTGATGCGTATTTTTATTGGAGAGTGGATTATCGCTGTGTAGTAATAAAAAAATACGATTAATGTTGTTCACTAAATTGAAATTAAATCAAGCATTAATTACCTGTGCTGTTTAAACAATATGTGAATTGCAAAACTATGCCCTGATTCACTTCCCAAACTACCCCGATCTAATCATAATTTTATTGCTCGCAAAGTTCAATTGCCTTTTATTACTTACTATGGTGGATTTTTTAAACTGTTTTAAATTTATGATGATGTTGTCAAATGTACAAAAAATGTCTACGTAAAATGACATTTTTATTTTAACAAAAAAATTCCGAATCATGATTAGTAATTCTATAGATTAGCTAATTTTAAATTTGACTTTGCCAATATACTCTGAAAACAGATACAATTATAGTTTAGAATTGTTTATTTATTTTTGAAGGTGATAATTGCTACAAAGTTGGAGAATTATTTCTCAGACAAAGTTGATTGTTGAAGTACCCTGCAATTCATACAACCTTTGTAATTTAATTAGTTGGCAACAAAAGTTGGCGAAAAGATGCTACACCTACAATTTTTATTGGGCAATTTTTGTTATTGGTCTAAACGTTTGTCGCCAATTTTCGCTAGTCCGAACAAACAACTTTAGTCTAGATAATTACTGCCGATATTAGTAGGCCAATAATAATTGGCGACAAAAGTTGTTCGTGTGGCATGAGCTTAAGCTTAAGAATCAGATTGAAGGTAGCAATATCTTTCTTGGTATTTAAAAAAAATTCACATGATGTTTCAAGTGCGAATTTATGAAATAGAAACAAAATTTCTACAAATAACCAATTCAATAAGATTATCAACGTAATTGAATATGTATCTATCTTGTAGTGGCGTACGCAAGGGGGGGACATGGCGGAATTTACCCCCGTTAGGTTTTCAAAAGTGTTTTTGTCCAGCTTTAAAATCTAAGCTTGTGAAATGTATATTTTAGGGCTATTTTTAAATCTTTTGAAAATTTTTCGCGGGGCCTTCGCTTCGCTTTGGGTTATGCCTAAAATGTTCCTCCTTCAAAAAAATCCTGTGTATCTGCTAGTGTCTTTGCTAAATGATTAATGAATCAAATGTGACAGAATTTAAAATATTTAAAATATAGGATTGAAAAATACGGGCCGATAGGAAAAGTAATGAATAAATTTATTAGATTTGAAAATTTTTATTATTTTCAATGAAGCTAGTATCTTTAGCATCTGGTGCAGTTGAAACTTTTGCTAATATATAAAAAGATTTGTCATTACGCAAGTTTTGCCTAAAAAAACATTTACCTCTAAAAGGAAAGTAGTGCAANGTAAAATGACATTTTTATTTTAACAAAAAAATTCCGAATCATGATTAGTAATTCTATAGATTAGCTAATTTTAAATTTGACTTTGCCAATATACTCTGAAAACAGATACAATTATAGTTTAGAATTGTTTATTTATTTTTGAAGGTGATAATTGCTACAAAGTTGGAGAATTATTTCTCAGACAAAGTTGATTGTTGAAGTACCCTGCAATTCATACAACCTTTGTAATTTAATTAGTTGGCAACAAAAGTTGGCGAAAAGATGCTACACCTACAATTTTTATTGGGCAATTTTTGTTATTGGTCTAAACGTTTGTCGCCAATTTTCGCTAGTCCGAACAAACAACTTTAGTCTAGATAATTACTGCCGATATTAGTAGGCCAATAATAATTGGCGACAAAAGTTGTTCGTGTGGCATGAGCTTAAGCTTAAGAATCAGATTGAAGGTAGCAATATCTTTCTTGGTATTTAAAAAAAATTCACATGATGTTTCAAGTGCGAATTTATGAAATAGAAACAAAATTTCTACAAATAACCAATTCAATAAGATTATCAACGTAATTGAATATGTATCTATCTTGTAGTGGCGTACGCAAGGGGGGGACATGGCGGAATTTACCCCCGTTAGGTTTTCAAAAGTGTTTTTGTCCAGCTTTAAAATCTAAGCTTGTGAAATGTATATTTTAGGGCTATTTTTAAATCTTTTGAAAATTTTTCGCGGGGCCTTCGCTTCGCTTTGGGTTATGCCTAAAATGTTCCTCCTTCAAAAAAATCCTGTGTATCTGCTAGTGTCTTTGCTAAATGATTAATGAATCAAATGTGACAGAATTTAAAATATTTAAAATATAGGATTGAAAAATACGGGCCGATAGGAAAAGCAATGAATAAATTTATTAGATTTGAAAATTTTTATTATTTTCAATGAAGCTAGTATCTTTAGCATCTGGTGCAGTTGAAACTTTTGCTAATATATGAAAAGATTTGTCTTTACGCAAGTTTTGCCTAAAAAAAACATTTACCTCTAAAAGGAAAGTAGTGCAAGCAGATGAAAACGAGTAATACATGTTAAAATGCAATATTATTCTCTTCCAAAAAAACTTTTATTTTCTTTCAATTAAAAAATACTAACAACGCTTTGAAGCAGGTGAAACACTCAAGTGTCTACTGAAATTGTACTAGTGAAAATATATTAAGCTTTTTTAACTATGCAATAGCTAAAGCCAAGCAACAATGCTGTTTACCTTATTGTAAATTTTTCGTATTACAATTTACACTTTTTGACTACAATTTTTAAGTTGAAGAAAACAATTTTGTTAGCAAATTCATAAAAAATTTATATCAGCTATTTTCTTTATAAAAGTATTCTAAATTCACTTTTATATTAATAACTATCATTTGATTTTACTTCTTTTAATTACGTGGCATTAATACTAATTTTTTAATAAATTTGAAAATATAAGCATAATATAATATGTTTTACATGAAATTTTAAATTGTAAACTTTTTTCATTCAAAACATTTGTACGTAGAACCATTCTAATATTATTAGTGTATAAACTAAGAACCTTTATATGCACAGTTTGTCTGATTTCATCTAAAACAACTTAGCAAGCAATTTTGTTAACAGGTTGGAAGTCTCTCCACTAATAAACATTTGAAACATAACTGAATATTGTAGAGTTTTTCCATCTTATCATTATTACAAAACAAAATCCTAGAAAATTACTGCGTTATTACTCTATTCTGTTAGATAATATTATTTCAAAAGTAAGAGAACAACGTATGGATACCATTAGCATGGTAGTAAAATTGGTGCATATACAAATTACTTCATGAGGAAGCAAATGTTTCACTGAAGTCACAAAACTATGCCTAAGACATCTCTTCAACAGCTAATTTGCAATGGCATTTAATTTGAATTTTGAGAATAATATATTCCTAATATAACAATTTCAAAAGCATTTGTTGATGATCACTAATTGTCCAGTTGACTGCACACTAGGTATTAATTTGTCCCTCAAAATCATTCTACCCATTTTGCTTCATACTCTTTTCAAGATCCAAACTCATTGTTTATTTAGAAAATCAGAATTTTGAAAGATGATGCTTGATTAACGAAGTTTGATGCTGAGGAAGTTTTTCTGAGATGGAGAAGCAGTAAAAATCTATGGATTGGAAAGCAATGAAGACACCCTTGATTTAGAGTGACATCACTATCCCCACAAAACCCCATGAAATCTTTGGGGAGAGATTTCATCTCCACTACACACCAAGAGGTAGATGAGGATCCCCATGGAGCCCCACAGATTCCCACCCCACTGGACAAGTGTGACAATGAGAAATTAGATTTTATTGTATAAATGGCTTATTTTTTTCTCAAAGTTTATAATGCATCTAATAAATATGCGCTTATTAACTTACTTTTGTAAGCCACTTAAATGTGCATTCAAAAGGTCTTGTAAACTTTTTCTAAGCCATTGCTAAGCGTCTTCTTAACGTTTTCTTAGTTTTTTTCTAAACCGTTTTGAGACGTGCTTTAAGACGCGTTTAAATGTTCATTGAGTAGAAATTAAAGAGTTATATGGAATACTGCTGAGAAATTTTAAACTGCACAAAATAATTTTCCAATTTTTTATCTGACATAATATCCAAATCTGATTGCCCTAAAACCGATTATTTATCCTTCCAAAACGTTGCCTTAGAAGTGACCGACTTTGAAAAATCATCTTAAAAATGCCGACTTTGAAATGTTTAATTCTGATTTTTTAACTACCGTGAAATGTTTTTAATGAAATTCTCTTGTACTTTGCTACAACTATCTGAAAAAATACTTATAAAAAATTGAAAATTTTAGTAAGTGGATGTTAAGATTAAGACAGCAAACATAGACTGCAAAATACCTTTGTTGTCTATTGAGCAAAGATGCTTGCTGATTTTGTGAGTTTTAATTTTTTGATTAAAATAGAATCTTTCAAGCATCATGAGATGTCCCAGTGGTTACATGTCGATGATATTATGTGTGATCTTGCGAATTCAGTCGTGAAACAATATTGCATAGTTGTTTGCTGGCTATGCATTAGTAAGAATAAAGGAAAACATGGTATTGCTAGGAATCTCGTGTGGGTGCATAAAGGAGTCAAATAAAATGAAATTTACATAGACAACTCTCAATATAATTTTGAGAATACTCTTAAGTTTAAGTACATCATTGTGAGATTGTGTGCATTAAATTAATCTTCATATATATATATATATATATATATATATATATATATATATATCATTTTGATTTCTTTATTTGCTAGTTTTTTTATTGCAAATTATTAATGCATGCCATTTATGTAGTTAATATTATAAAATTTGTAATTCTTAAGCCCATTAGTGTGTAAAACTTAAGATCATATAAAAAACCAAACTATATTTAACACAATTTTCATGTTATTATAGTAAGTTATTGTGTGTTCTTATGCGTGGAAAATGTGGTACATCGAATAATGGAAATCTGCTAAATTGCTAAAATTATATAAATTTGAAATGCAATAAATGAACAACATTATTGTCAATTCGAAAATTGCATGAGTAAAGTAGTTTTGATTTATAAGTATATTTCTAGTCTGTACAGTTTTTTCTTGGTGGCCAGCAATAAATATTGACCTTCCTTAGATTTTAAAAGCACAGACGTTTGCAACCATTTAGTTGAACAGGTTTTTATAATAATAGATTATGTTCCTAATATTAATGTAGATATTAATTTACAACGCACTAACATATGGAACAAGTTGTATAAAATTCACTAAGAAATTTTTTTCTGAAGTTTAATAACTGTGTAATATCAAAATTTGTAAGATATTTTTATGTTTTATTTTTCTACTGAAAGTGAATTTCAAAAATGTTACTTCCTTCCAATTTACCAATGATATATTTATAAATATATATATATATATATNTGTGTGTGTGTGAACTGACTTCAAATTTTTGTCATGGAAGGCTTTTACCCATACCTACAATATGTGAATTTGAAAACTTCGATTTTTTGATTTTAAATTTGTTTTTGTCTTAACGGGTGTTCACTAAATGATCGGTAATAGTTTAAATTACATGTAAAACCAAACTCTCCATAATTTTGTATTTAAATGAAGTAACTAAATATAAATGAAATGCTGATGATACTCCTTTCCGTCTAGCTCTACCAATATTTAATCGAATTTTATCCATCATAACCTGTACAACAGATATATCTATTTGAGACAGACAATATTTAACTCTCCGTTGAAGTTGTTCGGCATTCGACGCCCTCCATCCATGAGCATATACCTGATGTTTTAAAATACCGAAAATTCTTCGATTGGCCGAAGTTGGGGAACACATGGAGGATTTTTTTCTCTAGAGATAACATTTCATCATCCAGCAAAATTAAGGTCTCGCATCTCCAGTTGAAAGATTTTGAGTTTCAATCTGTTTTTCTGAAGTCCCAGGTATTTTTTTCTTTTTAAAAGGCTTCACATCTTCATTCTTCAACAATTTGTTTAAATATGATGTGCTAATGCCATATTTTTTGGAGAGCTCCCTTTGAGAAATTGAGGTTGATTGCAAAGCATCATTAATCATCTTCTTGTGTTTTGCTTGTGTCATCAACTTTGGTAGACGACCTGAACCTGGGACTCTCGCAGTGTCACAATTTTCTTCGTAACGACGCAAGACTGCATAGACTGTGTTCTGGCCAATATTAAAACTTTTCATCATTTTCGCCACAGAATAATTAGATGCTTCAGGATTGCTTTGTTTATATTGTACAATCATCTTTCGACGCTCTTCTTCATTTAGAGATGCCATGTAGAACGTAATTGAACATTTTTTATACCAAATCAGTTTAAATATTTATTGTGAATATTTCTTTGTAGGTTTGTATGTTTTTGTAGGTTTGCGATTTTTAATAGGATTAAATTAATAACGAATACATATTGCCGATTTTTAGTGAACACCCGTTACCATACACGGTTGCGCCAGTATAAATAACGGAATTATACATCGCCAGCATAAATACGTGAAATGTATCTATAGCGCCATTATTATATATATGAATGAATGTGTTCTTTGATTAATAAACGTTTTTTGGACAATATGTATCAATTTAATAACTCAAAGTATTTTTAAATGCCTGAAAATGAATTTTTTTTACATACCTCATGACCTATACTGACTTGCATGCGTTTTTGTACAATACTTATGGTGACACATGACTTCTGACTACTAATTCTGGCCTCTATCGTAATGCCTTCAAAATTGCAAAAACTCCCACTGAAATAACTTGGGGACATGCATTTTAAAGAATTTCACTAGCTATTTTTTTACCATAGCCGGTTGCGTCAGTATAAATACTATATTAAATTAAAGTAGTTATAGGTTGAAGAGTAAATCCATGGTTAGAAGAATTACAATTATTTAAGAAATTGCTTTAGTTATACCATGCGCAATCAATTTCATTTATACGTTTGAGATGTCCCAGAGTAAAAGTGCAGGTGATGCAAAAGTGTTTCATTTTAGTATTTTCAATTATTTTAAATTATATATATATATATATACCCATTGGCTCCATGCAACGATAACTACATGTACTGCGCAACACTGCTTAACATTAAACTGCCTGATGTATTTTTAAAGGACAAATCCTTTTTCCGCATTTACAAACAATTTTCTCCAAACCTATTAGTAAATTTTAAAATCATAAGCCATGGGCACGTCCAGTGGGGAACATGATTTAATTCAAAGTTGAAAATTTCTGTTAAAGTTTATTGCTGTGGCTGAAAAGATTACCTTTTTTTGAAAATTTATCCATACCTAATGTTTATGTACTTATAGGATTTTTAGTCCATGGAGGTAACAAAGAACTTTGACCGTTGCTTGATATGTGCAAAGATATCCCAAACCAATTTAGCCTAATTACTATTCAATAAATACAATGGTAAAGATTTAACTGCTAAATTACTCAATAAGTTTAGACATGCGCAAACTGAAGGATCAATTTAACTTTAGGTGTTTTTTTAAAAATATTTCTGAAGAAAGTCACAACTTTTCCTGGAATAGTTTTTACCGTTGAATTCACTGACATCCTCAGAATTTCGAAAAAAGGAATATTTAAAAAGTTTCGATTAATTTTTTACTTTTACGATTAAACCCATAATATTATCAAAACTATGCCATAACTCACTTTTCAGAAACCCATAAAACATTCAGATAATATTAAATATTTATTAAATAAATACTATTTTGTCATTACTTTCTTCTAACATGTAAAAATAACCGTTGATTTATTATATAAAACACGATTTACTCGATTGTCCCTTTAAGAGATTTATATGTTTTTTCTGAAAAAATTACAAATTATTTTAACAATTTTTGCATATATTAATTGGTAATTCATGTTTAAAATTTCTAAAAATAATTTTGCAACATAAATTTTTTTTATTCATTGTTACTTAGAAATATTGTGTATATATAGGACACACAATCACATGTTGATTCATTTGAAAAGTTGGTTTCATTTGTAAATGTTGTTATTAGGCAGTTTTCCATACATTTAATTGCTTCCAAGAATTCTACGACACAAAGAGAGGAATGGGGAGATAGTGAATTAAGCATACTTCAGTGGTGTGCTCAACTTTTCTCTAGTTTCATATGTACATATCTATACATGAACATTAGTTATAATATTGTAAGACTTTTATTTTTTTAGAATATGTGCGAAATGTGTAATCAAAAATCGCCAGGGGCATAATTGCTCAGTGAATCGATGTCAACCATGTGGATTAGTGATGCATAATGAAGTAAGGCGCCAAGCTGCAGACGGCTATGTTTGGAAGTGTCAACGCCAACATTATCTTTCAGTTCGACATCATTCGTGTTTTTCACAGGCCCACTTATCCATCAAAACGATATTGATGATATTGTACTATTGCAGTCATGCTCTTCCGCAAAATTAATAGCATTTGAATTGAATATTTCAGAGAAGAAAGTATGTGATATTGCAAATTTCATCAGGTATGCTTTGAACCTTGTATTATAAATATTATTCAAATATAATTATGTTTTTATAAACATGTATGATCATATATATTTTAGAGAGGTTTGTATTAAATGTACACAAGGGCTGCGCCAATCGGTGGGCCTGGAATAATGGTAGAAATCGACGAATCTGCATTTTTTCCGAAATACCATCGAGGACATCCAGTTTTTTGGTGGAGTTGAGTGCCGGTACATTAATAGGGAACTTTTTGCAGGGCGATGTTTTTTTGTTTTGGTTAACAGCAGGGATCGTGCAACACTTCTTCCGTTTATACGCCACTACATTGTACAATAAGGTTCACACATTCTACACAACGATTGGGGAGCATACAGACACTTACGGCGACAACTAAGCTTCCAATACATCGACGATTTTCTAAGACACCGCGATCACTTTATGCACCCGATTAGTCGAAATATACACACGAATACGATAGAAGGCACCTGGTCATTAATGAAATCTACAATAAAGCGCATCTGTGGAACATCACGTGCAAATTTTGATTCACATCTGCAGCGATTCGTTTGGGACCGGAAATTTAAGAATTTAGATAAATTCTTCTCATTTGTTGAATGCATTTCACACGTTTATACATTCCATAAACTACTTTATTTTTTCATTTATTGCTTTTGTATTTTGTCGTTGTTTGGTTCTTTTCATTTCACAATTTTTGTTAGTGTTAGTTATAGAGTTTTTGTTTTGATTTATTTTGTTAGAAATATAATTTTTAATCTTTTTCTTAAAGGATATGTTTCCTACTAACTTACTGCAATTTAGATATTAAGTTGAATTTCAAAAATTATTTTTAGAAATTTTAGAAATGAATTACCATTCAATATATGCAAAAATTGTTAAAATAATTTCTAATTTTTTCAGAAAAAAACATATAAATCTCTTAAAGCCACAATCAAGTAAATCGTGTTTTATATAATAAATCAACGGCTATTTTTGCATGTTAGAAGAAAGTAATGACAAAATAATATTTATTTAATAAATTTTTAATATTATCTGAATGTCTTATGTGTTTCTGAAAAGTGAGTTATTGAATAGTTTTGATAATATTATGGGTTTAATTGTAAAAGTAAAATACTAATCGTAACTTTTTAAATATTGCTTTTTTCGAAATTCAGCGGTAAAAACTACTCGAGGAAAAGTTGTGACTTTGTTCAGAAATATTTTTATTTAAAAAATACCTAAAGTTAAATTGATCTCAAACTGAATTGTCCATTGCATTTGGTTCAACTGTTGTTGGAGAAGCATTCCCACTTCATTTCAAAGATATTGAGATTTTGATATTTAGTCCTCATGTAATGTATTTGACTTACAATTCTAAATTTTTGATAGTATTTAAACATTTTTTAAATTAGAATAATAGAATTCGTTTTGTTTATTCAGTTATTATTCAAAGCTATTTAGTGAAATTTTAAAAACAGAAAATATGCTACTCTTGTAAAATTCAAAATTGTTTTTTGAAAATGTTCAGGATCTATTTTGCTTTTTGAAGTTTACTCCCATTGAAAATTCTATTCATATACAAATATAGATACAAAATAAACTTAGTTTCAAATATATTTACATTTCCGGGTAAATGTTGTTGAACGTTTTTACAGAATCCGAAGAGTAGTAATGCAAAGAAAACAAACATACCCGAAGAAAAATAAGAAGAGTAAACGATCAAGAGTTAAACATAAAGTTTTCCATTGCATTTGAGTCAACTCCCGTTGGTATTCAGCTGAATTTAGAATTTGAGCGCTTAACTGTTTTCTTGCAAGTAGCCAATAAGACAGCTTATTACATACATAAACTTTTATAAACTCATTCGGTGGTTTTTTGTGGTCATAGTAGTAAACAGCTAATATAATTGTATTTAAGGTTGTAGAAAATGCAGAAATCAATGCTGCTGTCAAAAAATCATACCCAAGAATAGGATAATTTTTTGAACTGGCTGGGATCATTGAACCAATTAGTAGAAAGTTAACCATATATGACAAATTAATTGTAATCGCCAATGATGTCCTTTCTCCTGTCTCAGGTGGAAGAACGTAGACCAACGGGTTTAATGCGCTTATTATTAAAAAGGGAGCAATAAATGTATATATTTGAAACATTGGATCTCTCTTCATAATGAAGGAATATTGAATGTCCTTCCAATAGCTACCATTAGAGCTCGCAACATCTTCCTTAGAACATGGTCTTGTAAATGAGTCAGTACATCTTGTCGACACTTTGATTTCCAAGAGTTTCCACTGAGAATTACTTATGTACTCATCAGACCGTAGTTCTAAGTCTTCATTTTGTAACCCATAACCTGACTTTGGCCTGAGAACCATGTTACCAATATTTATGTGGCAAACCTGTGTATCAAATGGATATTCTCTCATGTCAAAATCACAGTTTGTAGTCATTGTCAGAATTCTTGTAATAACTACAACTCCGTTTGAAAAAATCATAATCTTTGAGAAACTCAAATTCTCAATTTTCACTACGTTTGTTGCAATTATATCGGGTTCCCAAACTTGATCGGCATTCATTTCTATTATTTCTAACCTTGAATCACTAGTATTCCAGTGGATCTCCTCAACTTTAAATGATATCGTATAATAAATATTTGCTTTAAACGTGCCTTCTTTTTCATTTACAGACAGAATACTTCGTAATTTCATAGTTATTAACACTATATCGTCCAATATTTTAGGAATGAATTTGGGAGAAAGATGATCAGCTATAAGTTTTTCAATGTCTTTTGAAGCGTGCGTGTGCCTTGATAACATTAAATAGGAATAAAGCAAAATGATGGAAAACATTTATTACCTGATACTAGATTTGCAATGTACTTTTGCATTTTATTTACAAAATCTGATTGGTAGATTTAAACCAATTGAGTTCCTTGCAATTTTTGCTCACAAGTATGGTATGGCAGCCCAATGCATTATTCAGTTCAGAAAATCAATATAATATTTTGCATCTACTAAATTCATAATCCTTTAATTGCTAATTTGAATATTATATATCACGGACTTCACAAATTTTTGGAATGAAGTAAGAGATATTCATTCTAAAATATATATTACACAATGGAAAAATTTGGAAATTGAGTATTTTTATAAAAGCCATCAGACTGCTGCTATCGAATGCCACGTACAAGGGTGCAAGAACAATTACCACATGAATCGAAACTCATACCTGTGATGCAATGAAGTCACAAAAGATTGTTCACGACACTGTCTTACCAATATTAATAGAACCAAAGAAATTTATTAATCAAATTAATATTAAGCATGAGAAAATTAACTTAAAAGCTAGTGTTTTGAATAAAATATTTATTTATTGAATTTTATTTATATAGCGAAATATGCATCAAGTTAGTAGTTTGACGCATAACATGTAGAGTCGACAGTAAGCGATTTAATCTTCAACAGTCTGGTGTCTCCTTAAAAGCACAAACACATTTCAAGTAGTTATGTGATATGTTTTTAATCAATTATAGTACTACAAAGCGAATTTCTGAAGAAAATATTTTTCCATACTTTCAACCACAGAAACTTTACTTCTACTATAATTGGTTGGTTTGTAAACTATTTGTAAACAACATAGTGCATTGAATTTGACAAGGACTTACCGCATTTAATCAAACATTGATTTGTAACTAAATATTTCATAAGAATTGGATTAAGAAATCTCTGGGTTTCAGCACTCATACGAGTTTGTTACATTATTGATTTATAAATGCTTAATCAATTGAATAATTTGATTTATGAAGAATGTCAGAAAATATTAATAATAATTATATAAGTATTTGAACATTTACAAAAATATGAAATTCTTATAGAAAGATTTTCAAACATCCAAGTATAATGTGACATAATCGATCAAGATATCGTGTGTGGTCAAGATGAGAGAAATAATGGATGAAACTAAGACTGGAAATATGATAATGATTATAATAATTAATATGTAA
Source organism: Hofstenia miamia (assembly GCA_900660155.1). NCBI lineage: Eukaryota > Metazoa > Xenacoelomorpha > Acoela > Hofsteniidae > Hofstenia > Hofstenia miamia. The sequence continues at coordinate 175,358 of CABFPE010000846.1, read as the reverse complement.
AACACATGATATATATGATTGATTATTTAATTTTGTAAATTGTTTTGTGCAGTTATATTTAAATTATGCTCGACAGTATTTGGCAAAACAATAGATGGCCAAGCAGCGTACTCTAATTAATGCTGACGTTGCGTAATCATTAGCAGAACTATAAACCGAGGGAAAACTGTAAACAAGAAGCGATTAAACAGGTACTAGTCGAGTATTTAGTTATTTACTACAAAGTGCTATAAATATGTTTCAAATGTTCAAATTATTGATGAACGAATTTAAGTTGGATTTACTTTTCTCTTGTCAGGTTATTTTATATTCTGATAGAAAGCTAAACGTTCAAGCACTTGGGGGGGGGTAATTGGACAGTGGTTCCCACATCCGTTTAAAGGTATGCTGGAGCAGCCTCCTAATAGCCATTCCACGGCGGGGAGGGCGACAGCTGTAATTACCTTTCAGTGCTTTTAGGTTACGAATAGGTATAGGGGTTTTTCACCGTTATAGCTTTCCTATTCTTTGTTGCTGACCTGTTATTATGATTACAGTTATTATGCTCTACATGCTAACTTTCCTATCGATGAACCTCAGTCAGTTATGGTGTTATCTTACAATCGGTGATTTAGTATTATCGTTATGTAGATCATGTTTTCGTATTACATTTATTATTCATTTAATAGTAGAATCGAGCTGCTCAATGTTTTTTACCATAGACCTTCGGCCGACTCACGCATTTGTTTTCTTGCAGGCGGCATTGATTGTTTACATGTACACAGGGCTATTATGTATTACTATATATGTAGGGTTATTAAATGTAAGGCTCAATAACAAGCTCAAGCATCCACATTGCTGTAATCAATTCCGTATACAACTTCATGATAACAAAAACAATCAATGCACTAAATTCTTAAGTAGTTACAAATCCCATCACACTGAGTTCACTATTCACACACCAGTTCCTTCGATGGTTTCCACTCTAAAGATGAAGCTTAATTTGTAGATGCAGCTGATTGGTGTGTATCTGGAACCGCATAACAAACCTTCGAGTGTCAATCCTGTCTTCCATTCTCTACTTATCACCTAAATGAGTTTTAATGAGTTACGCAGTTAGAGAAGCTAAAGTGTATTAAGTTAAGTTAATAAACCGAATGCTCATTGTGAAGGAGAGAATTAGAAGAGTGTCGAACCTACTTAGCGTGTTAACTGAGAAAAGTAATGTTACTATGAATTCAATACGAAAAGTGGATTGGCATGATTCTACAATAAATTGGGCGTGTTAACTGAGAAAAGTAATGTTACGATGAATTCAATACGAAAAGTGGATTGGCATGATTCTACAATAAATTGGGCAGATAAAGTTTAAACTAGGTTATAGTTTATATATACAACTAAAATTTCAAAAATTCAATTCAAAATTTCTAAATTTAAAATCTTGTAATTTCTTAGCATTTAAAATATTTGTAGCTCGTATGCCATTCAAAACTGAAATAGTATTTAAAAATATTTATTAATTATTTGCTGAAAGTTTATCGAGTGTCAAATTCCATTTAAAATTCATTTATTTTTTCATTTTTAAGACAATACTTGAGAACTTACCAAAGATAATTGTTTAAAAAATGATTATTTTGTTAAAATATTTTTCAATACACAGTGGCAAAAAATATCCCAGCATAGAAAAGATGTTATAGTGAGGTAACTAGAGTTCCCATTGACACGTTTTTCAATACATACGATGGTTTCTACTGAATGTGGTAGCTAAGAGTTTTTCTGCAGCTATCCAAATATTCACATGTGAATTGTACAGCAAAATTTTTAGGATGTTCAGTTTTGAACTGCAATTTTTCTTATGCTTTTCAAACTTTGCCTAATTTTATAATGTATATATATATATATTAATATATATATATATATATATATATATATATACATATATTAAAGAAATGAAAGAGTTAGCCAAAACAATAAAATAAAATCGAATTAATTAAATCTAATCGTGTATTAGCCTAGGATATTTTCAATAATGCGCAACACGTTGGCACTATGCTCTAATAAAACATATAGCAAATAGATACATTGGAGCTTTCACATTATGGTACCAAAAAATATACATGAAGAAGGCTGTGCGAAATTTAAGGAAGTGGAAAATATCTTTTCGAAGGGAAATCTAGTGCTGCCACAATTTGCAATTAAATTTCAAAATCTGAGAATCCATTACATTCTTTTATCCCTTGTGCAAAATGTACCATTCCTAATCTGTCAGGCTAACTAAATGCCAATAACTTTGCCTTCGCTGAAGCTAGTTCATTTTTCACATCAAAAATTTTTAATTTCTTGTAAATTTTTGTTTTGTACCTTAATCAAAATGCCACTTGCCCAACCTTTGCTAATTAATAAATTTCTTGCAAATTGTAAATATTCAATAATTAAAGTTACATTTCAAATTTTTTCTATTAAAAAATAATGATCTGCAATTCTATGAATGCGTTGTATGTATATTTGTCTTATTGGCATCAAAACGTTATAAAATACTTAAAATGTAATTGAATATTATATTTAATATAAGAATGCATCATTTATTTATCAAAAACTCACCTGTCTACATTACTCCATTTTAACTAAGTAACTGGACCAAACAAATAATTTCAAATGAACATATTTTTACATACGTTTTGCAATGATTTTAATTGAAAATATAAGTTTTGTACTTCTACCATTTTGATGCGCGTTATTTTACGTTATTTTGGCGATATTATTGTGTACTTCTCAATCAACAATTGCGCGATTTTGGTATCTTTCTTAAGCGTTGACCTTCCCCTCCGAGCTTCAATTGAATGTTAAATAACGTCTTTTAGCTGAAATCAAGCGTGTAAAAACGGGCTATGTTTACGCGATTTTATTTTTTTAAACAACTTCCACGCGTTTTCAGCTAAAAATATAGGCCTAGCAGAAATAAGGCAAAGTTTTCTATCTTTCTTAATGACAGCAATTTATATCGTAAATACTGTATTAAAAAAATATTTTCATGCAAATTGAATTAGAGTCCATACAATAGTTCAAAACAAATAAACTACATATACATACGCATTCAAAGAAATTACCGACCGTTCCGAGCTTCATCTAGCACTAGAAAGACCAAAACGATTTCTGTTATTAAACCCCATTGGATCAATTGAATTATAGCAATAAAATTCGACGAACATTTTTATTGCAATAGGGAACAACAATAATTGGAGACCAACACCACTGAAATGTCTTTCGTGTCCAGCTACGAGGAAATGCATGAATGGCATAGTGGAGATGAACATTCAGCGCAAACATACTTCTGACACTCTCAGCTCATTACCTTTTTTTATTGGAATTGATATCTCGTTCGTTGTTCAGATAACCCGCTCTGCGGGGCTTGAGAACGAAATGGAGGAAATATTGAAATGAGGTGGAGGCCTTTGGGTTGGTGCCTTGGCGAAGAACAACTTTCCGATATGCTCGAAAAACTTTCTGTCCGTTCTTGCACACCTCATCTTCATTTCTTTTGTCAAGATCCATAATTTGAGTCATAAAATATCTAAAGGATTGAAGAATACAAGCTTAAAATTGGCTCTACTGTACAAAGGCTATACTTCTTTGGATCGTTCATGTGCAAATAATAATAAAGTCAGAAACTTTGTACAGATATTCAATCAAATAACAAAATTGTTAAACTAATTTATTTATGTTATGAAACAAATACAAGTTTTCCTAAATTGGCAGATTTTTACATAGTAATACTTGGAATTTTCGAAATTCTATAAAAATTCTATTTCAAAACCGAAAATTTCATCGTTTGTGGATCTCTTAAAGAATTTATAACACTGAATATTTTAGATTTCATGATGATGTTTTTAGTATAATGTAATTCCCGCTAAATACAAATTAAATTTTTTTTAAGTACAAAATACAACAAATGTTTCCAATTTATGTTGATAACAAATATCAAAGCATTAGTTGTTTTTGTACAGTATTGATCTTTCTAAGAGTTTTGTTTGCTTACATTAGCAAAATAAGCATTCAAGTGGCTTAAACAAAAACTCTTTTTCCTTTACTTTGTCTATATTCAATAACAAGAAAATATTCATACGACAATTTTAGGATCATACTTTAATTTAGGGCATAAAACTAACTGAGACACACAGAATTTTTGTCACAAAAAAAAAGATTTGAAATAGTTTTTAGATATTTTTGCTACATCACAGACTACTTGCTATCTAATTGATATATATTTTTTTTTAACTATGCTGTATTGAATTCGTATTTTGAGATAACTAAGAGTTCGTTCAGATGTGTAAAGTGTAGGTGTGTTGATCAATCAGGAATTGCAAGTCCACCTGAGTTAAAGGCTAATTTTTTGGAAGGTAATTTTTCTAGAAATAAAGAATATCAAAATTTTCATAATGCTGAAGTTCCGGTGTATCTTGCATATGGCTGTTATATTCTGCCTGGAAGCAAGATGGTACATCAATCAAACAGTCTTCACCTTCCCAGTTTGAATAAAAATACTGCAAATCATTGGCTTCCTCTTGGTGGGTTGAGTAGTTTGGAATTTTAGTGATGAGGCCACCTTCTAATATATTCCAGTTCTAAGAAATTCTTTTATACTACGGATGAGCTTGAAACAAAAAATTAGTCTGCCATGTCTGGATTTGCATTTATTTTATCCTGTCTAGGTTTATCGCAACTTCTTATGTTTTCATATAAAATTTCTCCTGCAGGATTGTGTCACAGAGAACAACTTTTTCTACATGCAAGACACTGTAAAGTCTTAAACGAGAAGATATTTATCAACAAGAACTAGCTTATCAAAAGAAATAAAAGTAATAACCCAATTTAAAGCAATCTCATTACATTAGGCTACAGCTATGCTATGTGATTGGTCAAGCATTATCTTATCTGTCACATTTTGGTAAAATCACTCGTCAAACCACCAAGATAATTGGCGATGTGACGGGATTTTGTAACTTTTCTTGCTATCCATCACCTATTCTATCCGTGGCCTTAAATATGATCTTGTGTTCCATTATTTTCTTAGGAAATGTTTACCGGTAAAAAGTTCAATGGAGCAACTCAAAATGTTTGTTTCAATCGCTTGAACTAAATCTAAATTTATTGGTAATAAAACGGGATTGCGAGAAACACACTAGGAATACTCTTTGCAGGAAGGCCCTCACGTCAACAGCAAGTTGGAATAAGATAGACTACTTGTAAAGCAATCAATCGCATTTAAATAAACAAATTCTGAAATAGTTCTAAGATATTTACGGGAAGATACAATAAGTTCGTAAAATATATGTTCGTATTGAAAAAAATTTAAGTTCGTATTTTATAAGTTCGTAAACATGTTCGTAAAATATAAGTTCGTATTATTAAATTTCTTATAATAGTTCGTAAGTTATAAGTTCGCATTATTTAATTTAATATATTAGTTCGTAAAATATAAGTTCGTATATATATATATATTATGACGTTTTAAATCAGATAAAAATGACGTAATAATTCTTTAATGGAGAAATTGAAGGTTCCCGAAAAAATTCTCACCACTATGTGTATCAATCTTTTTTACGTAGTATATTGTAAGTGTCAAATGTTTCGGAGTTGCAGAGAGCGTGCTAAAAGCTGCCAGAGCATTTTAACGTTATTGGAAGTGCCCAGGTGCATAAATTTCATATTAAGCTACCTAATACATTACATAACAAAAATATTGCACCGGCAAATTAAGTTTAGTCATGGCCAACAAGTTGAAGAAATTGAAATACTAAAGTTAAAGAGTACGCTAAAGAGGCGAGCTGAAACTGAAAGTTCAAGTCTAAGGGAAATTTTCGATTCTTCCACTAATGAATCAAGCGTTGGTGATCGAATTTCGTTCATGGAAATAGAAAATTCCATGAGACAACGGCGTCGTTTGCATCTTCCACCACTGCCAAATATAACAGAAGAGTATTTTGCTGCTTTGCAAAATCATGCTTTTGAGATTTATTTAATGCAATTTCCTAATTTAACTTCTACGCAATTTTCAATTTCCTATATAGATAACACATATTAAATTAAATATACTAATATTGAGGGGATTGAAAACGCTGTTATTGAATTGGTGTCAACAGATTGTTTACCATATCAGCATGCCATAGTTTTTACTTCCCAGCGCTTGCTAAATAGCATATATGGTGAAAACGTTTCGATTCACATTGATGGAACGTTTAAGATTTGTCCACCCATGTTTCTACAATTAGTAACAATTTTAAAAGTTTGCTCTGGTCGTCTTGCGCCTATTTTCTTCGCCCTGATGACATCGAAAAGCAAACGATTGTATGATTTACGAACTTAAATTTTACGAACAAATATACGAACATATATTTACGAACTTAAATTTTACGAACAAATATACAAACATATATTTACGAACTTAAATTTTACGAACAAATATACGAACTTATATTTACGAACTTAAGTTTTACGAACACAAATTTTACGAACTTATACAGCATCCCCGATATTTACATCTTGGTCGACCAGACTTGCAAGTTTTTGCTTAACGAGGTGAATTTCCACATCAATACTCCAGTCATGACTGATGTAGTCAGGGTTTTGTTCTTTTGTATATCAGGCTTTAAATGTATCTTATTTTTATCTTGCTCTGTTCTGTTTTGTCTGGACTTATCCTGCCTTGATTATCCTGTTCGTACTCAACCATAATCTATGCACTTTGATTAGTTTCAAAATTTTTAAACCATTGATAAAAAAGTATTGTATGAAAAATGTTAAACTTATGCTCCCAGGATTTTAAACATTCTGTCACACCCCCAGTTCAAAAATTCTTCCTTATACCGCAGAAGTGTTACTGCAAGAATCTAAGAGGAGAGCATGCCTTAGAACTGAAACTTATCTTGGAAACAAACAAAAAAAATATCCTCTTTCCATCATGAAATCTATATAAAAATTAGATTTATGCAAAACTCAAAACTAATTGTTCTAGTTCTTTTCTTATAAATTTTGGAAAAAAATAATTTAATTATACATTTTGGTTATAAAGTTTTAAATTGTCTCCCATTTTTAAATTTTCAACGATGCAGTGCTCTAAAAGATGCAGAATATCATGGTTTTTTGTAATTTAAATCGCATACTGAGAGCATTTGTCTCTTATCGTTTTTGTCGCATTTCAAACTATTATTATTTAAAATTCAGTGACTTCAAGATCGCCATACTTAGACCCCTAGGATTACTTTCCCTGTGGATACTTGAAATTCGGTATTAATAGATGTAATCCATCGATTATCCAACAATTGAAACAAATCATTATTGATGAAGTCAATGATTTATCACAAGAATTGCTACGGAAGTTGTCAAAATGTGAACAGTTAGCGATGACATTCACTCCCACACTTGCATTCTTATTAGTTTAGAGTATTTTTGTTATTAATAAAGTATTCTTTTACTCCCATGAGTTCTCAAAAACCAAAGAATGAGTTCTTTTGAACTTAGTGACTTGAGAATTAAATTACAAGAAAACGTAAGCTATAAATTTAATGTAAATGTAACGCGACCTTTGCACAACAACATGAATAAAGAGATAATCTGTGAAAAATTCCATAGGAATTACCAAACCCCTGGTCCTCCGCATCTTTTGGTGCATTTTATAAAATTTAAAAATGCAAAGCATTTTAAAACTTCAGTGACTTTATAATCAATATATCTGTGATTTTAATCTTTTAACAATATTTTGAAAATATTGCAATGGCTAACTGCCATCTAGCGAAGAGAATGGTAGTAGTAAATTATAAGGAAACAAAGAAAAACTTGGAAATGTTTGTCGTATATATATATTTATATATATTGCAGTATCGCTAGGGTGCACGGAAGTGCACTGAATGATAGAACGCGACTAAATATTACAAGTAAGTTCGTTCCTTATATACAGTAATTCTCGATAATATTTACAAATAACTGGTTAAACTAACAAACACGAGAACAGCGAACTGGACGTTACCAAGAAATTTTTTGGACTTCATATTCTTAGCACTCACTGCAATTAAAAAGGATGACACATGATCCATTTTTGGCTGAAAACAAATGACAATTTTGTTAAACCAATACATGTCTAAATTATTAACAATTTGGGCATTCCAAATAAGTTGACTCATTCGAACGTGAAGAATATTTTCTCAGACTGATCAAAGCCGCTCTGTAGAAACATAAGTTCTATTATTTACTAGTCTACAATTTCAAATATTGTGTAGAAATTGGACAATTAAATATTTATTTATATGCGTGATATCTTATTTTCTTAATTTCAGTCCAGAAGCGGTTGTTTCTTACAAAGCCGCCAAAGTATCAGTTAGGGAATTGTCCTTAAATTCATAAGGAAAAGTGGAAAGCATGCTGCTAACTTTTGGATATAATTCCATGAATTACTACAAATGATAATTATTATATTGTAATGATAGCTCTTTCTGTAAAAACTATAATAAGTTCATCATATCATTAAATAATGGTATGATTCCACACTGACCTTAAAATTGGTATCCTTACCCATTATTTGAAATATTAGGATAGATTCTAATACAATAAAAAATTATTGTCCTGCATCAAATCTTGGTTTTTTCATTTAAGTTAATTGAAAATATACGTATTTTCAAATACATTACATACCTTTCAATAATTTATTATAGGATACGCAGGGATTTCATGCTCTTTTAGAAGCTTTGGAAATATATTCTCAGTTATCGGCGTTTGATATGCCATCTTATTTGAAATGTTAGGGTTAGGGGATCGCGCTTGGTTCTAAATCTGTACATCTTTTTGCATTCAGATGATCTTAATTGTAGCCATGCTTGATTGAAAAAAAACATCAAAAATGTTGAAAAAATCATTATTTTTTATCAAAATGTATCAATACATCTACATTTTGTGCATATCATCAATTTATCAGAGAAAGAAACGCAAACATTTTGATTATCTCAAATAGGAATACGAAACCGTATCTAATACGAGTCATATGTCTAATCTGTCATGGATTTGGAAAAACTAATTCCCATAATCCACGAGATAACTCATCGAATGGGCCAAGATAACAATTTCCAATTCTTAAAATTACTTCAGAATTAATTACTGAGTTTTCAAAAAAGGTAGTGGTGAATCAAGATAATATAGAGGTATATCTTAAAAATGAATTTGTGTAGCGGCTGTTTAGGTCAATTTACTATTGTGAAAAGTGTAGAGATGGAAGTGGGAGGGTCGATGCATGAGCAAAGGTGGGTGGGGCAGGTCGGGGCGGACATGGGACAAGATTTTTCTAAAGTGGGTATCTATAGGGGAAACGAAGGCAAAAACCTTTTTTGAGTTAATAAGAACTGAACCTAAAATTGACAATTTTAATGATTGCAAAAGTTATATTTTTATATCAAAGTTTCTGCTTGATAAATTCTTGATTTATAAGTTGCTTCGTAAAAAATATCACATTTTACTGCGTACTTTTTCAAACTAATATATGAATAGAAATATAATTATGTTCAGTGGGTTGACTGATGTTTGTTGTAATACCCATAAGAAAATTATTGTTGTTTTCAAAAAGGACTATTTTGATTTTTGGTTAAAGATTGCTTAATGCTGAGCCCACTTACCCGTACCCAGTTCTTTCCAAAAATTTATTGAAGACACCCAAAAATATAAATTTCTTTGCTGCGATTAAACAACTTAAAAATGTTCAATAAAATTTCAAACACAGCTCATATTCTTTAAATCAAGTGACCAATATACATTGAAGTTTGCATCTGACCAATGTCTAAAGTCTTCCTAAAGAAATAGAATTTTCGTAATTAGTTTCATGCTAAAAATTTTTTTTGGTGAAGTAATATTGTGCTTGGATTGCGCAGAACATTCTCAAAAAAAACTATCAAAAATATTTTCAAAGCGGCAATCAAAATTTGTAATAGTGAAAAAATCTACAAGAGATCAACATCAAACTCTAATATCATAGTCAATTTCTTTAAGGAAAAATCTAATTCACGTACTGAATAGCACCAAACTATTCATTTATTTTAATTTATTTTGAGTATATTATAGATTTGTAAATTTATTCTATATTGAACTTTTATTTATAACTATTTAATCACATTTAGAGAATATATTATTTCACAAATATAATGGATTAACTAAATATCTCCAAATAACAGCAAACAATTAATAATTTCACTTGTGCATAAACATATTTGATAAAATTTGCCGAATCCAAATGCATCAAAGATATTTGTAATAATCAACTGCTTCATGATAGCATACAATCGTTGAATTATATTATAAATCTTTTCATAAAAAATCATTAAAACTTATTCGCTAATTTATTCCGAATACTTATTAACGATTTGGTTTACGGTCACGTTAACGTGAGGCGCCATTTTTTAAAGGGATTGTTTACTTGTTAACGTATTGAATTTGCACCACTTCCCTAATCCGCATCTCTAAACTCATTGAGGTTATATTTAATATTTGCTGCATTTCCTAAACTAGTGTTTTTATGATTGTTTCTAACAAAATAAACAGGTTTGTAAATTGTGCGATCGGGTTCTTATGTGAATCTTAGAAAAAATTTTACGAAATAGGTGGGGTTCTAATTCAACTTAGATTGAAAATTTCTATCTCAATTCTGATATATAATTGCAAATTCAATTTCCAGACTCAGGGTTTGGTCAATTCCGGTTAGAATTAAAATTCCAATTCTAGCAAAACTATCATCTACGAATTTCTATGAGGGAATTGAAGTCCTCGGTGACAATATGAGCTTCGCATAGCCCAACCCTATCCGAAACAAATAGACTTTGATGCCCAATATCTAATGTATTTGATCTCTCTCTAATCAAGTAGTGATTAAAATCACTAGTTTCTGATAAATTAATCTGATTAACATCAATAAGTTTTAGATCGGTAAGTCTAAGATTTGTTTAGATTTCCCGTATTCAGTATTGAATTAGGACGACTTCCCTTAGCTAAGTTTTCCTGTAAGGTAAATAATTGTGTGAATATATATTTGCTAATAAATTTTGAGCAAATCTTATATATAGGTAGTCCCTAAAGCTCTCTGTGTTATCCCGTTATAAAAACAAAAACAATTGAAATCCAATAAAGGCATATATTTTTAATCAACATAATTACCATTTATATTAATGCACATTCGAAACCGCTCAGACCAGTTATCGAAGGCTGAACGCCACGTATTTGCTGATATTTTTCCCAGCTCCTTTTCATACGCATGAACAGCGTCGTCTGGACAGCCAAACTCGCGGCATCGCAATTTTTCTTTGACACACCCAAACAATAGGAAGTCAGCCGGTGAAAGATCCGGCGGCCTTGATGTTGTCAGTTGTGCACACAGTCGCTGGTCTGCCTGAGCGATCTTGGTCTTGCAAAGATTCATTCCCACTCCGGAACCGCGCAAACCACGACCCGACTGTTTCATAAGAAACTGTGATGTCTGAATATGCAGCATGCAAACGGTCATGGCATCGCCTTGCCGACAATTTGCTGCGAAAGTCGTAGTTTATGAGAAGACGCAGTTGTTGCTTATCCATTAAAGAGAAACAACACGTAACTATGATTTTTGTTTGTGACGTCACCGCGGTTATATATGCCTGCAGCAAGAAAGATAGTTCGTCACACTCATCATTAACGCTCTAACTGTTGTCATGTTTTAAATGTTGTGTGCTGTTTTGTGGGTTAATGGTATGCAATAATACAGAGAACTTTCGGGACTACNTCTGTCATGGATTTGGAAAAACTAATTCCCATAATCCACGAGATAACTCATCGAATGGGCCAAGATAACAATTTCCAATTCTTAAAATTACTTCAGAATTAATTACTGAGTTTTCAAAAAAGGTAGTGGTGAATCAAGATAATATAGAGGTATATCTTAAAAATGAATTTGTGTAGCGGCTGTTTAGGTCAATTTACTATTGTGAAAAGTGTAGAGATGGAAGTGGGAGGGTCGATGCATGAGCAAAGGTGGGTGGGGCAGGTCGGGGCGGACATGGGACAAGATTTTTCTAAAGTGGGTATCTATAGGGGAAACGAAGGCAAAAACCTTTTTTGAGTTAATAAGAACTGAACCTAAAATTGACAATTTTAATGATTGCAAAAGTTATATTTTTATATCAAAGTTTCTGCTTGATAAATTCTTGATTTATAAGTTGCTTCGTAAAAAATATCACATTTTACTGCGTACTTTTTCAAACTAATATATGAATAGAAATATAATTATGTTCAGTGGGTTGACTGATGTTTGTTATAATACGCATAAGAAAATTATTGTTGTTGTCAAAAAGGACTATTGTGATTTTTGGTTAAAGATTGCTTAATGCAGAGCCCACCCTTAAAAATATTGCTACCCGTACCCACTTCTTTCCAAAAATTTATTGCTGACACCCAAAAATATAAATTTTTTTGCTGCTATTAAACAACTTAAAAATGCTCAATAAAATTTCAAACACTTCATATTCTATATATCAAGTGACCAATATACATTGAAGTTTGCATCTGACCAATGTCTAAAGTCTTCCTAAAGAAATAGA
>CABFPE010000846.1:132962-143944 GCA_900660155.1 Hofstenia miamia | reverse complement strand
GGCTGTGGAAGTTAAAGAAGGTCGAAGTAGTCCCAGTAGTAGTAGGAGCACTAGGAGCAGTGAGTAAGAAGCATAAAAGATACTTGGAGGAGTTGGGAGTACCAAAGTGGGGAGGAGCGGTAGCACAGAAGGCAGCGTTGTTAGGAACAGCTAGAGTCCTGAGGAAAGCTCTCAGAATCCCTGGGAACTGGTGAGTTCCCTGAGCTGAGAGGAATACCAGCATGAAGCTGTGAGAAAGAAATTTAATAATAATAATAATAATAATAATTTTATTTCCTGTGGAAGAATCCAAATAGGAAATTGTGCATCAGGATAATAAGCACTATAATAATTAGAGCATGTTGAAAACTTCTCCTTGAAGAAGTTAATTGCACGTGGTATGAAGGTTCGTCGATATGTTTCAGTGTTGCATTTGTAGGGTTGAATTTCTGATGTAGTTGCTAAGTGATGTGATTAATGAGCTGACAACTTCCAGTGTAGTTGACGGGTTGAATCGTCCATTATTCGACGTGCACCCCTTGCATATCACTTGCGATAGTTCTGATTAATAAGGTCTCTAAGATGCACAGCACTGAAATTCTTCATTCGAGCATAAAGAAGTATAAAATTACTGGCATTATGTAGGTCTTAAAAGAATTAAAGCAACTTACAGTAGCATAACAGTTTTATGCAGATATTTCTAGGCATTTTTAAAACATTGTTTTTGAAGCAAAATTTATAAATTTCACATAAAAATATTAATAATAATTTTTGAAAATTTCATGGAAAAGTAGACTCTACTCTAGTAATATTGGATGAATACAAAAGAGAGTATTTTCAAGCTTTTCTGCGGATGATCCAACACCCTAAAAACAATTCAGAAATATCTATCTTTTATAACAAAGTTAAAAGGCGAATTCGTTGCGGAATACCACTGTAAAATTTTATTTTTTGCGGTGGTTTGCGTAAGAAAACGGAAAAAATTTACAAAACCTGTAACCCGCTCATTTTTGTCATGAAATCGTCTTCATGTTATATATTTCCGCTTCCGACTACTTGCAAGTTTAAGCAAATTATAGTTGATATACGTAATTATCTCTTGGACCCTTAAAAGTCTACAAGCATTATTCTATAAAATAATATTGTTAGTGCATATCATTTAAATCAAGTTTGCAAATTCAAAATTACAATGAAATTGGATTTTCTTCAATCAACCAATCATATTGAATGACAGATGTGAAAATGCATTTCGAAATCAAGTCTAATATAGTATAGTCAAGTACTCAATGCTAGCCATTGTTTTCTTCAATTTCTGTTTGCTTTTATCAAGACACTCTTCTGCTTCAGAAGAAATTGAAAAGCTTCTTACTGATCATCTTTCACCAAAATACATCCCTAAAATATTGAACAATGTTGTTTTTGTTACAATGAGAGTACGTAATATACTGTCTGTAAATGAAAAGGAAGGCACATTTAAAGCCAATATATATTACACGCTAACATATACTGCTGAAGATGTACATTGGAATGCTGATGACTCTAACCCACAAATAGTGGAAATGAAACATGGCGAGATATGGGAGCCGGACATTACTATAACAAATGTTGTAGAAATTGAAAACTTAAGTTTCTCGAAGATAATTATACTTTCAGAAGGAACTGTGGCCATTACAAAAATTATGACACTCACTACCAACTGCGACTATGACATGACAGAGTACCCATTTGATATACAGGTTTGCCACATAAACGTTGGTAACATGTTTCGCAGATTAAAATCAAGCTATGGGTTGCTAAATGTAGAAGCAAATTTACGTTCTAATGAGTACATCAGTAATTCTCAGTGGGAAATTCTAGAAATCAAAGCTTCAACAAGATGTTTAGATACCAACATAAGATCCTGTTCTATGGAGGATGCTGCCAGCTCTAATGGTAGCTATTGGAAAGACATTCAATATTCTTTTATCATGAAAAGAGATCCAATGTTTCAAATTTACACCTTTATTGCTCCTTTTTTAATCATAAGTGCCATAACTCCGTTGGTTTACGTTCTGCCACCTGAGACAGGAGAAAGGACATCATTGGCGATAACAATTAATTTGTCATACATGGTTAACTTCCTTCTCATGGGATCAATTATTCCAGCCAGTTCAACCAGTTATCCTTCACTGGGATACAATTTTTTGTATGCAGCTTTAATTTCTGGGCTATCGACATCCCTCAACTGTTTAATATTAGCTATCTATTTCTACGATCACAAGAAACCACCCAATCATTTCATTAAGTTTTACATATGCAATAAATTATCATATTGGCTTCTTGCCAGAAAACATCTGGACGATAAAACTGTCAATTCACCTGAAAATCAGCATGAAGTTGCCAATACTCAATGGAAAATTGCATGCTTAACGTTTGATCGCTTATTGTTTTTGGTATTCGTTGTTTATGTTTGCTTCCTTTGCTTTGCCACTTTTCGCATTCTGTGAAAATTTCACTCCACAAACATCATTTGCAACTAGAAAAATTACTTATGGACTCTTTGTAATTAATGGTGGTATATATATTATCAATGTAAACGGGAATAGTAGAGGAAGGTAGGAAATTTCTGTTTTTAAATTTTTTAAAAACTTCATAAAAACATTTTTTAATACTGTTTTCTGGAAACACATACCACTTTTTCTGATCTCACTTAACTTTTGCACGTTATATTAAATAACATAATGAAAACATAGAAATCCATTTTGTTAAAAGAGGTACTTGAATTCAATGTTTTGGGAAAATTACATCAAATGTCGGTGTGTAAATGTACTTTCGAAACTTTTGTTACTCTAGGTTAGACATTTGTTTACTTCGTTTGATGTTACGAAATTAATAAAAGGGACTGTCATTTCTACGGAAATGTGTGTGCATGGTGCCAGAATGTCATTTATAATTGAAAGTTAATCCCCATGGCTGGCCGTGGGAAGGGCATGTTATTCAAAACAATAAATCAGTCATTTATTTACTTTTTTACTTGTTCAACACTCTGACAAATTTAGGACTTTGCAATATATTTGAAAATATGCCTTTACTATTTGCCGGTGTAAAGATTACTGAAAATTGCTATAAAAATCCTATTCTACTGTTCCTTGTCAGATATAACTTGAAAAAGTGATATAAATCCAAATGCATCAACTCTCTATAATATTTTTCAGTTAGATTTTGCATTTTGTTTTGTTTAACCATGCTTTAAATGTAGCAACTGAAAATTGCATTTTAACTTGAAGCTTACAGAATGCAAAAACCCACCGAAGCCCGTCAAGTTGGTTGCGAGAGGTAGGCAATGACATTTAGAAAAAAAAGGTGATGTAAATATACCTCAGGCTTGAGGTGCTGTCTTCTAAAACATTTTAAGATGTGTTATAAGACGCCTTCCAAACGTTTGTATGTTTATTGGGGCATTTTATTACTAAACCTTTTTGTTTTCTGATATTTGCTCCGACGTTCATAAGAATTTCCATACGTAATTTAATTCCTGCTCCATCAAAAAGAGATTTTTATTACCTAATTTTACTCTACAAAGTGGGAAAAATGAGTCGTATATAGTATGTACACGATTAATAATGTTTCCATAGCTTGATTCGGACATTATATTTCAGATATATAAGGGCCTGTTACGAAATACGAAATTATGTCGGACGGAAAATCGATACTTTGCCCTTTAATCAAAAATGTTTGAAGACTATATGTGGGAGGTTGTGGTAAACGATGTTTAGCTTTTTGACTGATTGAAAATGAGTGAAAAAAGTTTTGGCTCAAAAACCGAGTATGTCGGACGGAATCGATAAAAAAGACAAAAAAATGAACTTTTACTCGTAGTCGTTTTTTATCAAAACTAATCAGTCTATGCTGATGGAATTTATTATTTTTGAAACTTGAACAATAGCCTGTCATAAAAATAAAATAACATACTTCTAAAATTCATAATTACAAAATATTTTTTAAATTGAAGTTGTTGGAACAGTATGTCGGACGGAAAAAATGTCAAAAAAATCAACCATCGAAATAATGTTTAAAAACCAACTAGAAAGCAGCAATACCATGTAACACATATACTCATATAATATAAGCTTATCAAATATCAATCAAGTCAAGATATTATCGGATTAAAATAATTTTCCGTCCGACATAAAAAGCAAAAATTTTCCTAAAATATGTTATAGCAGAACTTAGCAGAATTATTGAAACTAATAAAAATTTAATTGAAACTTAACAACTTTTGTGCATATTTTATGTAACACTGTTCATAAAAACAGTTTCATTAAGTTTGAAATTTTCTACTCAGGTCAACCACATTTCGTAACAGGCCCCTAACAGAAATCTGTTCGGTCTATCTAGATGTTAAAACGATTAACATAAATTGCCCTATGAATTCGAGTAAAATGCTCCTTGCGAATTGTATTTAATAGTGCTGATGGTTTGAGTAAAATTGCTTTGCTTTGTGATCAGAAGGTAGTGTACTGAATTATTTATGTTTCCTTAGTAAATTTAAATGCATTAGAATACCTCTTGTATATGTTGGGCGAAAGAAATGTTGTTTGGTCTGTGGGAAGGGCAACTTAATATTGTACCCCTTTATAATTCAAATGAAAATATGGTTGGAAGGGTAATGCTTTTCTTGATATCTCAAATAACTGCAGTTCATCACGGATACATGAAGTAAAGTCTATCTGTAAAAACATTTTGGATATATGAAATGATACTGAAGAAGGTATTGGGAGTCATCGGACATTAAAGAAATCAAATACACTTGCAATATCTTAGAGAAAACAGAGAGTAATACAATTAAACTCCTTTTTGTGATCCAAGCATGAGTTCAAGTTTTGAAGGGTAAAGCAATCAATTAGTGGTAATGAGCAAATTGAGTAAAGATCAAAAATGGTAAATGATATTGTTAATTTTTTCAATGAGGATGAAGGATATATTCATTTATTAACAACATTGTCTGTTTGGGAATACCTATCTTGGTTAGTTTAGGCATGGACATCTATAGATAATAACACCTGAACAAGACACTTGTTGAAAAGCCGCTTTGAGAAATACCATTGGAGGCCAGCGCTCCGAGGGGAGGAATAAAAGTATTTCCGCTCTAGCCTCAATTTGTATACAAATAATCATTTGCCGCTAGAGGCGTTATAGTGTATTCCCATGTAGCCACCACCAGTGGTCCACTGGTGGGGAATGAGTGGCATAGCGGCCACCAGTTCCCACCAGTGGACCACTGGTGGATAAGTAGTGGCAGTAGTAGCAATTTCAGCCACTCATAGCCACCAGTGACATCTGATTTACTCTTAATCATAAATAATGTATGAGCTAATGCTTGCAAGTAAAATATTATTCATTATTATGCTCTCTTAGATCTCATAAACATATAAAATTCATTGTGAAGAGCTTTTTTGCAATTTTCCGTTTGCAAAAATTATAAGATATATAGGCAGAATGAAATTTCAAAATAATTTATTCACGATTATTTGTGGACCTTGAAATCAATGTCTACATGAATACCTAAAATTGGGCAAAATATATTTTTAATTATTAGAAAAAATAATGTTTAAAAATTGCAATTTTTTCGGAAATTGAAAATTAAATCTAAATTGGGCATTTTTGTGTGCTTGTTGTTATCGCTTATAATAAAAAATTCATTATACTTTCAATTGTCAATCTTAATTCAATATAAATTGTGAGCTTGCTAGCATTTCCTTCAACCCTTTCTTGGGTTTGTGTTAGTTTAAACTGCAATGTTTAAACTCTATTAAATTAAAAGTTTGCTCTTGCGACATTTGAGACATTGCTATAATGCTTAAATCATATTTTTGCCACCAGTGGCCCACCAATTAGCCAACAGTGGACCACCAGCTAGCCACTGGTGGTCCACTGGTGCACGGGCGNGGCCAAAACCCACCTGGTGGGCCACCGTATCTGCCACTGGTGGTCCACCAGTATTTGGCTACGTGGGTTATTATTGATACGTATATGTACACGGAGTGTGCTTTTTCCATGTTCTGTTAATGCAGTGGTTAACAAGTGTAGTGGATTTGGGTTGCAAAAATGGATATAGTTCACAATCACAAATTGATGGAGACTATCCTATTTCCTTCCATTGCAAAAATTGATATCCAAAACTTCAAGAAAGAATTCGTGCCCTCGAAACATATCAGATTGTGTTCTTCGCATTTTAAGCCAGTAGATTGTCTTTTACAAAGAACTGATTCAAATCAGTCGAGATCAAAACAACGAAGTGTACTGCTGAAGGAAAGGTAATATTCGTTTTCATATTGGCGGATGTATTTTTTGTGTTTGCGAACATTAATTATTAAATGCAACTAACTATTATATTTGTTAAATCTTCATTTAAATTTAATAACATCCATTAACATGTTGGAGATTGCAAAATTTTCATGTTCGGTTGTTAGCGCATCCCATTAATCTTGTAAAAAGTTCTTATTGCAAACTCAATGTATAAACGCATTTTTAGTAAGCACTGATTATTAGTAAAATAGAATATTTATTCAATTATATATTTAATCCAGCAAAATATACTAATGCCATTTGTACTGTCAGTTGCAAGTTGCATAATGTTCATTTGGACAGATTTAGAAACATTCTAAAATTGCAGAGTGGCAAAGTGCATACAAACCATTAATAAACATATATACAATTAATATCTTTATTTAGGTATTTACCTGATAACGCCACTCCAAGCATTTTTCCAAATGCTCCCAGTTACCTTAGTTCGAATATCTATGTTAGACATAGTCCACTTACTTGTTCAAGGCGTTTGGAAATGGAAAACAATAGAATTGAGTCAATGACTATGCTCTTTTTGTTGAAGATCAAGTGTGTTCACTTAATGAAATATTTGGGAAAATCTCATCAGATCAATTGATTTTACCTAAAGGGTACATCATTTCTCGTTTAAAGGAACCAAACTGTTTATTAATTTAGTCAATTGAAATGGATACAAACTCTTCACCATTTATTTCACATTTTGTGAGGATATTTTGAAATCTTTCGTTTACAGTAGCTGCTAAAGGTAAAATAATTCCTCCAGATTGTTATGCCCATGTTTGCAAGGAAAAGGTATCACAAATGTCTCAAATACAAAACTTCTTCCAACAGCGACGTCCAACTTAAATTGATTGAACAAGAGTTAACTGAATAGAAAAATTTTCTTGAAAGTTGTGAATCTTCACCCCACACAGTTCGTTGTATGGAATTTATCATTGAACAGCTGCAATTAATAAAAATATACAAAAATGACCTACTTAACAAATTAAAATTAGAGCTATGTCACTTTTAAAGTTTTCTGGCTTTTCAGTAGATGAAGTATGTGCGCTAAGTGATAATTATTTGGATTTAAAAATGCCTCAAGAATATTTCGAAGCAGTAGAACAATTATTTACAATGTTAGAATCAGGAAATGATATTGAACCCGAGACAAGTGATTATAATATTATCTAGTATATATGTGGTTACATTGCTAAATCCGAAATGAAAAGACGAAAATGTGATTCATGTTCATTAATGCTTCAATCTGGGGATCAGTTTAATTTACATAAACCACAATTTGATGTCATTGATGATACTGTGCAAAGCTTTTTAAACATGCTTGATAGAGGAGGACTGTGCAATCCAAGTCAATTTTTATATTGTATAGGCCTATGTTTGAAAAGTTGAATAGTTTATTCTGAACTGTTTGCTTGTAATGAAGCAAAAAACCTTTTTTGGTGCAGAACAACCATCGCGAAATTTTTATTTCACTTTGTAAAATCAGTTTTGACGAAGACTAGTCTATTTCAGAATTCGTAGCAGATAGAATGGAATGTCAACGAGGTCACGCTTTTGTTTTGTCGGTTTTAACTAGATTCTTCAACTGTATTGCTAAAAATCTGGTTAAAGACTTTTCTTATCATGTTTGCCCATAAAGAAAGATTGAAAAATTTACTGGTCTTGTTAATTAATTTTTGAGCATTTGTTTTATTTGTATTATGTTTCAGAAAATTTTTTTCTTGAATTTTAATTGCTCTTATAAATTTAATACAATGGCCTCCAATGGTATTTGTCGCTTGTAAGTGTCTTGCCCAGGTGTTATTATATAGATGTCCATGGCTTAGGCAAAGCTGAGACTGCATAGAAAATACTATCCAAGGCTTGCCGATTGTCAACTTATAGTTACAAAGTGCTTCTGGCCCCAAACCAAGGGTTAGTCAGAGTATCCCTAACTTTTCAACATTTGGCAAAACAACCTAAAAATAGGGACATGTTGCTTTTCCGTTGTGTATGCAGTGCTGTCAACAGAAAACTCAAGGAATCATCTTCCAAGTTCTCCAATTTTTTTATAGACAAACTAAAGACTTAAAATCATAAAAGATGGTGGAATGCGATGTAATGATTAGTTGGAATGACAGCAGATGACCCTAAGAACCTCCATTTATAAGATAATTTATCCAATATTGATAAACACTTCCTGGCGGATTAGCGCTTTTATAAAGTTTAGAATTCTTTGATAAATTCATGTGATAAATTTATACAGACTACCGAATATGAAACCTTACTTCACCTGATTGCACTAAATGGCAAAAACCTGCGGCCTAAATTGGCTTGTTAACTGGATATTAAGGGATTCAGATACGAACTTGCTCTTCTCATGTATCTTCCTTTGAATTGTTTATTTGTGGCCTATTCGGTTGAACCTTCATCCAAGCCAACATCATCTGCATAGAAAAATCTACATCTGATCATTCGCTTTTCACAGCTTTCAGGCTTATATTCATAACACATCTGGTTGGAAAAATACCTCAAATAATTTGCCTAGAAACTGATCTTAGAGAAAAAAATTATGAATAACCATTTTCCAGGAGGGGTTACGTCGTTTCAAGAGGTTCGCCCTTTACCCTAGTAATTCAATTTGTTTTTTTTATCTACAAAGTATGATGTTTCTTTATGCGTATGCCAAAGTGGGTCTATGGCCTTATATTTTATATTTTATATATTCATTGATGAAACTATTGTCTGGGAGATATCTAGTTGTGCATATCAGTGCTATGCAAAATTACTTGGTTTATCAGAAATATATTCAAAGTTAAGGAAAACGTAAGAGCTATAACCATTTGTTCATATTATGATCTTTCAACTTTCCGTCTGACTAAATTCTTGACAACAAGAATATTAAAGAGTGTCATCTGCTAAAGTACTTGGTGTCAAAATCCAAGAAGCCTTGAAATGGAAAGACAACACTGAATATTTCACAGTGAAGGCAGAAAAAAGACTACGACTACATTTCATTAAATTTCATTGGGTATTTTTACAATCTTTAAATCTATTGTCGGCTTCATTGTTTATGCTCTAATAAAAACAGATATCAAATGATACAATGAGAGGCTTCACATTAAACTTCAAAGAAATATTCATGAAGAAGCCTGCATGGAATTTAATGAATTGGAATATATCTTGTCGTAGAGAAGTCCAATACCACAATCTGGGTATTTATTTTCAAAATTCTAGCATCCGTTACGTGATTGCATCTCGTGTGCAACGTCTGCCATTCCTAATCTGTCATCCTGTATCCGAATGCCTAACAACCTTGCAGTCGCTGAACCTAGTTCGTTTTTCACATCGAAAATATACTTTTTTGTAGATCTTAATTTTGTAGTTTTCTTCAGAATGTACCGTTGCCCTTCTTTTACTAATCAATATCTTTTTTGCTAATTGTAAATAAATTCAATAGTTAAACAATAATTAGCTGCAATTCTAAATATTTGTTTTATGTATATTTATAAAATAATTAAAATATAATTTAATATTATTTTTGAATACGAATGCATGATTTATTAATCAAAAACTCACCTGTCTTTACTTCATTTTAATTAAGTAACGGGACCAATGCAAATAATTTCACATGAATTTTTTTACAGATTTTTGCACATTATTTTCTTGCAAATATACATACTTTTTACACTTCCACAGTCTCGCGTTATTTTGGCGATAATATTGCAGAGTTCTTGCTCGACAATCGCACGATTTTGGTATCTTTCTTAAGCGATTACCGTTCGCTCCGAGCTTCAATTAGAATGTTAAATAACGTGTTTTAGCTGAAATCTAGCGCGTAAAAACGAACTATTTACGCGATTTCAGTGATTTAAAACAACTTCCACGCGTTTTCAGCTCAAAATATAGCAGAAACTAAGGCAATGTTTTCGATCTTTCTTAATGATAGCAACTGATAGAGTAAATAATTTATTGAAATACTATCCACATGCAAATTGAGAGTAAAGTCCATACACTATTTCAAAACAAATAAACTACATATACATACGTATTCAAAGAAATTACTTGATTAAAAAGTGTGTAGGTAATGATGCGAAATTCAACTAAGAACAACTTTGTTAATTTGCGCATGCTTAAGTGGAATCAGTTGTTAGTGCAATGAATAAGAGCAAAAGCAAATCTTATTTTTAGATATTCGGACTCCATGTATGTAATTGATTGGAAATGCCCAATAACAATTGGTTTTTCAATAAGTAATCCTTAATTTTTTTCTTAAAATGATTATAATTTGGTTCGATTTTTAAAGTAACATTTAGATTATTCCACAATACGCAAGAATTAAATGTAAAAAAGTACTGCCGGTTGATTTTACTGAAAATTTTATTTGTTCTTTGATTGAATTGAATATATTGTTGGAAAAATTTAAAGAATTACATTCATTTATAAACTTATGAGTTAAACACAAAGATTGATACTGAATGGAATTAAGTAGACAATAAGTAGACAAACATTATTGGGCATAGATAATAAACTCAACGCATGGTCAAATTACTATTAAAACTGCCCTTTAATTAATATTGCATATTTAATTAGTTTTGTAAATATTTTTGTCGTGTTAGTTTATAGTTTTTATATACATTTAAGCAATAAATTTGCTTTGACTCTAATAATAATAATAATAATAATAATAATAATAA
>CABFPE010000846.1:95476-106362 GCA_900660155.1 Hofstenia miamia | reverse complement strand
ATTGTAAAGTATTGGTAAACAATGATTGCTGTGGAAGGAGAGAAGGAAGCAGAATGGAAACCCCATCACATAGTTGTGGTTGCTGATATATTTTAATGTAAAATATCATCAGTTGATTCTGTGCTACTTGATGACTTTAGTTTGTGACTACAGTTCATTGCATTTACTGTAGAGTCACTTGAGGCTCTTTTTTAATTTTTATCATTTTATCATATTGTCAATTTTGCTAGTGCTAAAGACTGCCTTATAATTAGTTAGATTAGTTAATTATGTCATCATTATGTTGTGATTTTTACTATCAAGTTTTTCTAGTACAGCTATGCAAAATTAGAATTATTTGTCCCCTTGTTTTTGTTGAATGTGCTATTGCTCTTTAATTTTGAGAGGGAACTTGAATGTAGAATTTTTAAAACCTGAACATGTAATAAATACTGCAGGAGCCTGCAGTGAAAAGCACAATATAATTTGTCTCACTTCAATTGTGTTTGCTCTTTTTGATTTAATTATTAAGCTAACACTTTTAGATTTGGTTATGGATTGTTGTGAAATAATAATTGCTTAAGCTCCAGCAACAATTTGGGAGTTACTCCAGTGTCTAGGGCACCCCCACACTCTCTAACAGTTTGCAGCCCAAATCATGGTAGGTTACAGCTACAATTACATGTAGGGAAATAACAACTTTTATTCAATCATTTCTATTTGTACATTACACTTAATAATTTACACTATGATGATAATATACCTCTGCTTAATATGAATGCATGGTAACTACATGTGATATCTACTATTTTTGTACATAGGCAGAGGAAATAAGGACAATTGAGATCTGTTTTAATTTAGCTAGAAATTAACAACTAGAGACACACTATTAGCACCTTAGATCAATTCAAGGATGCTGCTTTGGTGTGATGCCATTGTAGAGTCACTCAGGGCCTCTCTTTTATTTTCTTTTAATCTTAAGCACTCTCAAATGAATTTGGTGCTATTTAGTTTAATGAATTGTTAATTTATGATTTTTTTGAACCTAAGTTTCAAACTTAGTGATTGTCTCCTCAGAGCTTTAGATTATGTGTAATTGCTCAGTTAATTTGCAGGAAAACAAACTTTTGTAAAAAACAGTAAATATTTACCTTCTTTTGTTATAAATAGGAAACTCAAATGTAAGCAAACATCAAATAAATTTTGTTCTCACTGGATACCATTTGCTTTTTTATTATATTATATTTTACTAACCATTTAGTTCTGATATGAATTTTATAATAATGAAATTGTAAGATCCAGCAATAATGAGGGAGGAACTCCACTGTGCCTTGGTGATAACTCACTCCTTGACAGATGTGAGCCCATATTGTGGTCACTTTGTCTATGTGTAGGCATAGGCAATAAAAGAACTACAACATCTATCAATCAAACATGCACAAATTAGAACACACCTTGAATATACTATGCCATTGGTATACACAAATACGTGGTAACTACACATTATTTGTTATCTTACTACATGAGCTGAGAAGATAAACACTGTAATAAATTATTTGTATTGAACTAGAAATTACAACTTGAGACACACTGTTAGCACATTGGATTTGTAAGGATGGATTCAAATGGCTTGGCTTTGGTGAGATGCCATGTGAATTGATTGCTACTTTAACCATCTTGGAATTACTTTTTTCTACAATGAAATTGGCAAATTACTGATCTTCATTTGTTTTGTTAGAGTGGGTTGCTCTTGGGGATGGTAATCTTCTGCAAGCTTTGTACCACTTGAGCTGCTAGATGCACCCTGTGATTCTACACCCTGTGAATTGGTTGCTATTGGAGGATAATTCTCACTGAACTATTTTTCTGTTTTCTTTATTGAACTGGTGAACTACCAATGTTCTGTTTTCTTTTGGAATGCAGGTCACTCTCTATGATGGTAGCCTTTGCAACCTTCTAGCTGTTATTTGAGTTACCTAGAACCACTGGAGTAGTCAGAGCTCCTGAGCAATTCTACATTACTTAACTTTGCTTATTTACTTATATTATTCTATAAATAGCTTTGTGACAACAGAAATTATTTGTAGATTAGACTACACCTTTGTAGTATATTTTGGGATAAATATTTTTGCTCCAATTTGTTGAAGATTCATATATGGTCTCTCAACCTGGATCAATGACAGTTAAGGATCATTGTTTTCTTCTCAACAAATGAGCATTTACAAATTTTATTGAGATGCATTAGCAGTTTAAGTAAAAGCCTACCCTTACTTTTTTGGTTAAACAGTGAAAAATGAACAAGGGATTCTAACATTTAAAAAACAGCTTCAATAACTTTAATACCAATATAAATGCATATTTAATTCAAGAAAATGAAATATAGTCATATATTTATTTATTGAGTTATATTTCACTAATCACAACTGGGCATTCACTGGAAATGATTACCATTACACATAGATATTCTGATTTAGTGTTATGCACTGTTGCTTACATTCTTACTGAAATTGATTGTATTAATCCAAGCTATGACATTATTAGTTCAGCTTCAGTTTACACTTTTGATAAGTGTTTCTTTGAGACAACCACCTTGCCCTTTAAGCAAGATAATAGAAGAGGAAACTAGATACAATACAAAGCTAATGAAGCATTACTACTGTAGAATTATACTATAAATTATTCAATTTAAAATTTTTATAAATGTATAATACAGTAACATTTATTTCAAACAATTACTTGTAATTATCAAATTGATCTGGATTCACTTTTGATAAATGGCAATTAATTCATGGTCAGCAGAAGTCATAGACCTAATGTGTTAAAATTTAATCAAGTTTATCCATATGAGTTTCCTTAGAACAATTCAAATTCAACAAATAAAATCAGTACATTGAAAACTAATAGCAAAAATTGGCAACTACATAATGCACATAAAACTCTTTATCAAAACTTAGGAAAGATAACTCAATCTCAAGCACTCTAGAATGATATACATTAACAATACTCTTACATTGTTTTCATATGGGTAGCACCACATAACAAATTTAGTTAATTTAATTTTTAGTAAACCTATTTTGCTTGTGAATTTATGCTTGATTGCCTATACTCAAGTTATATTACACTATTTTATTTTGAGTTTTGTTTTTTATTAAACAAATGCAAGTGCAAATAGTTCCAACAACTGTGAGTTGAACAGAGCCATATTCTCATGGTCACAAATTCAATGTTGTCAATAAGATTTGCACTAGTTAAGTTATTAGGATAAATTATACAGATAGAAGTACCTAATGGAATTAACCTTGCAGTTCTTTTGAGTCTTTGACACCTCAACTAGCTTAAAACATTAGTGATATGAAATTATGTTGTAGTTATCAAATGTTAACTTTGCATCAAATGTTGCAGATTAAAGAAATGGTGTAGTGCTTACAGATATATTAATGTTGGATGTAGTGGTAATCATCTCTTAGTAGGCGCCCAGTTGTTAATTGATATTAATTTAAGAGGAAATAAAGTATGATAGACTGTTTTATTTATCTTAGATTGTCAAAGAATTTTTAAGGTATGTCAAATGACAAATTTCTTTAACAAAGCTAGTTTAGTAGATGCTATTTAACTCTGAATGTGCTGCTCAAACTGTAATGAAGGGCTGAGTTACAGACTATCTTAAATATAGTAACATTAATGCTATTATTTATACAAAAATAAATCATTGTTTAACTATCTTTACTAAAACTGGTTTATATTGGTTTTTCAACAAACAACCTAGGATCAGTTGAGAGACTGTAAAACATCTTAGCAAGTTTTTAATCTAAACTTTTTTGTTTTCATCAATTGAAGTTCTCCAATAAATGGGAGAATGCTATCAAAAACAAGTAAAAGCAAACTACAATAAGCATAAGTAGGAAACTAAAGCAAGTTTAGGGATTTTACCCAATAATTCATTAATGGCTAACAACTACGCCACATATATTTGTTACCACAACCCTTCAACCCAGTTCAGTGAACCTCATGCAAAACATAAATCAGTTACACAACAGCTGTGCCTCCCCCTACCTAGTGGCTCAAATTCAAAATTGATAAGACATTGAAGTAATGCATTATTTATCATAGTTCTAAGGAAACAGTAGTGAAGCTTGTAAGCTAAGCTTTACAGAAAAGAGATTTTGCAAACTTAAACTCACAGATCATTCAAATCTTTTACTTGTATTCTCTTGAATCTATCATTTGCTCAAGCATGAAAAGGCCATTTTCTAATTCTCAAGTTGTATCTTTATGCTACATTATAAATAATCTGATAAATATATTTCAAGATAAAATATAATGCTAATCATCTCTCAGTAGATGCTAGGTTGTGATTTGATACTTATCAAGAAAAAAATAAAAGGTGAAGCAACTTGATTTGTATTTATCATTAATTGTAAAGTATCATTAATAGTTAAACTCTGTCCCAGTTAATATGTAAACTAGTTTTTTAGGAAAATGAGGTAGTATGATACAAACACAAGTATAATTTCAAGTTTTGATTTTCACATTTTGATGAAATGCACAAGATCCTAAACTATCTAATTTGAACCAAAACATGGTGTTTACACTATAATAACCCCCAATTATTGATATAAAACTTTACTTATTAACTAGGACAAGTTTAATATTGCAAAAACTACTCTAAGCATTTTTTGTAGCATTATGATTATTAAGAAATACAACTGAATAAGATTTAACTATGTTGCTAAATAATAGACATGTCTAAATAACTTAATTTTAGTGTCATTTTTAAGGTTCAACCTAACTTATTTAAATATAATTACTCACAAGAGTGAACACTTTTTATAACAGTAAATGCAATATACTTAAAAATATGTAAGTAAGAAACAAAGCATAGGTTTAGATATTGCACCAAATTAATTCAAGGTCATGGCTAATATCTAAACTGTGATCTTTTGTTACCTCAACCCTTAACCAAGGCTTAGGTATTACACATACAAAGCAAAAATTTGTGAGTGTCTCTGGCTGTGATTTATCTCCCCAAGCAGCTCAATTTTCACATTGCATATTAAAAGATTTGTATATTAAACAATCTTAATTAATGAAAACAAATTCATATAAATTGTGAGGCTCATTGACTGCCACCACATTGAAATAAGTAAATTTACTTAACAGACAACAAGATATTATAGTAATTGAACAGAATGAAAATGGTTATTTGTTTTTGAAAGAAAATAGAATAAGAAAAAAAGTTTATTGACTCTCCATGAATTATGATGAAATATTGTGATGGCTTGGTACTGTTGTAGATTTATAACCTTATTCATTTGACAGCAAGTGAAGAAAGATTGTCTCAACAATATTAATACAATAAGATTGTTAACAGTAGTATAATCATGGCTCAGTTTTGGACTTGCTTTGCCTATGCTACTGAAATCTATCTACTTAGGCTTTTTCTATTGTAAAGTATTGGTAAACAATGATTGCTGTGGAATGAGAGAAGGAAGCAGAATGGAAACCCCATCACATAGTTGTGGTTGCTGATATATTTTAATGTAAAATATCATCAGTTGATTCTGTGCTACTTGATGACTTTAGTTTGTGACTACAGTTCATTGCATTTACTGTAGAGTCACTTGAGGCTCTTTTTTAATTTTTATCATTTTATCATATTGTCAATTTTGCTAGTGCTAAAGACTGCCTTATAATTAGTTAGATTAGTTAATTATGTCATCATTATGTTGTGATTTTTACTATCAAGTTTTTCTAGTACAGCTATGCAAAATTAGAATTATTTGTCCCCTTGTTTTTGTTGAATGTGCTATTGCTCTTTAATTTTGAGAGGGAACTTGAATGTAGAATTTTTAAAACCTGAACATGTAATAAATACTGCAGGAGCCTGCAGTGAAAAGCACAATATAATTTGTCTCACTTCAATTGTGTTTGCTCTTTTTGATTTAATTATTAAGCTAACACTTTTAGATTTGGTTATGGATTGTTGTGAAATAATAATTGCTTAAGCTCCAGCAACAATTTGGGAGTTACTCCAGTGTCTAGGGCACCCCCACACTCTCTAACAGTTTGCAGCCCAAATCATGGTAGGTTACAGCTACAATTACATGTAGGGAAATAACAACTTTTATTCAATCATTTCTATTTGTACATTACACTTAATAATTTACACTATGATGATAATATACCTCTGCTTAATATGAATGCATGGTAACTACATGTGATATCTACTATTTTTGTACATAGGCAGAGGAAATAAGGACAATTGAGATCTGTTTTAATTTAGCTAGAAATTAACAACTAGAGACACACTATTAGCACCTTAGATCAATTCAAGGATGCTGCTTTGGTGTGATGCCATTGTAGAGTCACTCAGGGCCTCTCTTTTATTTTCTTTTAATCTTAAGCACTCTCAAATGAATTTGGTGCTATTTAGTTTAATGAATTGTTAATTTATGATTTTTTTGAACCTAAGTTTCAAACTTAGTGATTGTCTCCTCAGAGCTTTAGATTATGTGTAATTGCTCAGTTAATTTGCAGGAAAACAAACTTTTGTAAAAAAACAGTAAATATTTACCTTCTTTTGTTATAAATAGGAAACTCAAATGTAAGCAAACATCAAAT
Organism: Hofstenia miamia; assembly: GCA_900660155.1. Classification (NCBI taxonomy): domain Eukaryota; kingdom Metazoa; phylum Xenacoelomorpha; order Acoela; family Hofsteniidae; genus Hofstenia; species Hofstenia miamia. The sequence continues at coordinate 99,762 of CABFPE010000846.1, read as the reverse complement.
AAATTTTGTTCTCACTGGATACCATTTGCTTTTTTATTATATTATATTTTACTAACCATTTAGTTCTGATATGAATTTTATAATAATGAAATTGTAAGATCCAGCAATAATGAGGGAGGAACTCCACTGTGCCTTGGTGATAACTCACTCCTTGACAGATGTGAGCCCATATTGTGGTCACTTTGTCTATGTGTAGGCATAGGCAATAAAAGAACTACAACATCTATCAATCAAACATGCACAAATTAGAACACACCTTGAATATACTATGCCATTGGTATACACAAATACGTGGTAACTACACATTATTTGTTATCTTACTACATGAGCTGAGAAGATAAACACTGTAATAAATTATTTGTATTGAACTAGAAATTACAACTTGAGACACACTGTTAGCACATTGGATTTGTAAGGATGGATTCAAATGGCTTGGCTTTGGTGAGATGCCATGTGAATTGATTGCTACTTTAACCATCTTGGAATTACTTTTTTCTACAATGAAATTGGCAAATTACTGATCTTCATTTGTTTTGTTAGAGTGGGTTGCTCTTGGGGATGGTAATCTTCTGCAAGCTTTGTACCACTTGAGCTGCTAGATGCACCCTGTGATTCTACACCCTGTGAATTGGTTGCTATTGGAGGATAATTCTCACTGAACTATTTTTCTGTTTTCTTTATTGAACTGGTGAACTACCAATGTTCTGTTTTCTTTTGGAATGCAGGTCACTCTCTATGATGGTAGCCTTTGCAACCTTCTAGCTGTTATTTGAGTTACCTAGAACCACTGGAGTAGTCAGAGCTCCTGAGCAATTCTACATTACTTAACTTTGCTTATTTACTTAAATTATTCTATAAATAGCTTTGTGACAACAGAAATTATTTGTAGATTAGACTACACCTTTGTAGTATATTTTGGGATAAATATTTTTGCTCCAATTTGTTGAAGATTCATATATGGTCTCTCAACCTGGATCAATGACAGTTAAGGATCATTGTTTTCTTCTCAACAAATGAGCATTTACAAATTTTATTGAGATGCATTAGCAGTTTAAGTAAAAGCCTACCCTTACTTTTTTGGTTAAACAGTGAAAAATGAACAAGGGATTCTAACATTTAAAAAACAGCTTCAATAACTTTAATACCAATATAAATGCATATTTAATTCAAGAAAATGAAATATAGTCATATATTTATTTATTGAGTTATATTTCACTAATCACAACTGGGCATTCACTGGAAATGATTACCATTACACATAGATATTCTGATTTAGTGTTATGCACTGTTGCTAACATTGTTTTATGTAAAGGGTGCTGATTGTCCAAGTAATAAGGACTCTTACCAATTTAGTTGGAAATATATTACTAATCTGAATTGTCTAACTAGCTTAAGCTTGCATCTATCTTCATTAAGTTAAATAGTATGAAATATGAAAGGGTAATTGAAACTTGATTCTATATTGTACAGCTAAACATAAATCACTATAGAGTAATGTAAGACTGTTATAAATGTAGTTAAACAAAAATACAAATATCATTCAAATATATAAGTAAAAATACCATCTAAGTTTTCATGGAAATAGCTAAAAGTAAACTATTCCTTTTCCAAGTAGTAAAAGTTAGAGAGATAAATTGGCTAAGTTAATTTTAGGGAATAAGAAAACTGCCAACATGTTTAATCTTAGGAAAAATTCACTTTTTAAATGGAATTGGAGGCACCAAGAAGAATTAGAATTAATCAAATCCATATTACAAAAAATCCTACATTAAATACAACTGATTATAATCAACCTATTATTCATGATTGTGAAACAAGCCTAGTTTTTATCAGAGCTTGTTTTAGCCACATTATTAATGGCAAAAACTTCTTAATTTAATGCTTTAGCAAAAAACTATTAAACCCTGAAGATCTTTAAAACTGGAGACACTAGCTCTAGTAAAGAGCATAAATCAATTCCATTGTTATCTACTAGGATGAAATTCACAGCACACACCAACAAGATTGGGCTAAGTTACCTAAAGAAGTTCTAAGAAGATAGATCTATGATAGTGTGATGATGAATTGAATCACTTAGTGAATTCTGATTCAAACTAGAAAATTGAAAAGGCAAATTATATGCCATTGCCAAAATAATGACAGTATTGCCAGAGTATGATGGAAATGACATTAAACTGATGCTGAATTTCCACTAGTATGGTATGGACACAAACTTACTTACCTCCAATTTGTGTTTACATGGTTGTGAGTAAATGAAAGGTAAATTGTTGTAGGGCTGCAACAACATCTAGCAACATACTATGTAGTAATATATTTGTACATAGTGAGAAAATAATCTACTTATCATACTGTGCTCATGGGAACAGTCAAATATTTCTAAGTGCTACAGTGAATTTAATTGTCTGTAGCACACTTGTGGAAACACAGCATTAATAAACAAATTTATAAAAAATTCTCATTACTAAGATACAACAGAGATTACACCAAGCCAAACTGAGAGTGAACTCAATTCACAATCATCCCATATTCTCAATATGTTGAACTGCCTGACATAAATGTCAATGAGAAGTGCAAAGCTATACTACCATTTACCATTAAGAAATAACTGAAAAAATTGTGGAAAACAAAACAATGATCTAACAATTTGAGACATCATCAAAAACATAAGGGAGCCAATGATTTGAATAAATTAATATGTGAACAAATATTACAATCAATATCAATTCAATATCAATAAGCAAAACTTACTTTATGTTAATGGAAAAGTCAAGGGAATTCTTTAGATGTGATCTAATAAAGAAGATACATGAGAAAGATCACATGAGAATTCAGCAAACTGATTGTGTTTTCAATACAGAATACCTGTGTAGAGAAGCAAAGAAAATGATAGATGTTATCAAAAAATGATAAAAGTGCTTAATAAACAGCACACAACATTTTTTACAACAATGTGCAATACTGGAAAAAATGTGTCTTAACAGAATGAAATAATTTTACTAAATACAATAAGATGGTACCTATTAAAACAATCACTGTTAAAGAAGTAACAGACTCATCATTCAATGCATGGCTTGTATAAATAAGACCTCCTCTGAATATAAAAGATGGAGGGTCACAATTTGAATCATGGCTATTTAGAGAACTGATGAAAGTTATTGAAACAATTCATGATGTTATGACAGCATACCATCCCAAACCAATGGAACTGTAGAATACTTAAACCAAACACTCATAAAACTCATTTGATTTATTGCTATGAAATTTGAAGGACAGAATTAGAAAGATGATATTGAAAGAATTTAATCCTACTACAATACTTCTGTTAATATCACAACAGGTGGAACTTTATTTAAAGCAATGTTTGGAAAAAACCACATACCAAAATAAACATGTTGTATAAAAACTTCAAGAGTAATCTAGATAACATAAAACAATTAATTCATGGTCTCAGCCAAATTCATAACAATATATGTTCACAAACTAATACTGCTGTTTGTAAGGAATGTAATTTTAGTGCTAAACTGTATGGTAAGCTGCATCAAGTATATGATAGAGTCTATGCTTTTATTGCAATCTCTGCTACAGATGCTAAACAGATTCAAAAAACCAAAACTGTTTTGATCTGAACCTTATACTATTGTAGAGTCGCTCGGGGAAATTTAGTGCTATTTATATCTTTTCATTTCAATCTAAATCAACTGTATCTTGACGTCACTATGACGTTCCTTTTTCGAGATTAGTTTTGTTGCTATCAGTTTTGTGTCCCCTCGTCGGTGCTTTTGTTTTGCTCAAATTTAATTTACGAGGGAAAATTATTGCAAACATGTTAAACCACGTTGAATATCGATTAGTGTAAACAAAGGCAGGTAAAAATGAATCTTTTTGTATAAAAACTGAGGACACTGTAGCTAATGTTCAATAGACTGTCTACTCTTAACTACCGCTCTTACCATTGCATCTTTTATTTATTTATTTCTTTCAATGATATTTGTTGCTTAAGATCGGCGACAATTCGGGAGTGCTTTCATTTGCACAGGGCGACAAGTTGCTCCTGGGGATCTTTCGATCTTTCCAGTCCGAATTGTGGTTCTTTAAGTTATGTATACGGTTACGCATAAGGAAATAATAAATCTCTCATTCATAGCTCAACACGTACATGCACCTATAAGATCTAACACTGTGATGATACCATGCCGTTGGCTAGCACGAATATCTGGCAACTACAGATTATTTAATAGTTAGCTGAGAGATAACAATGAAAATGAGAAGTAGGTTGTTTTTTTTGA
>CABFPE010000846.1:72319-94476 GCA_900660155.1 Hofstenia miamia | reverse complement strand
CTTAACTACTGCTCTTACCGTTGTATCTTTTATTTATTTATTACTTTAAATGATAATTATTGCTTAAGATCGGCGACAATTCGGGAGTGCTTTCATTAGCACGGGGCGACAAGTTGCTCCTGGGGATCTTTCGATCTTTCCAGTCCAAATTGTGGTTCTTTAAGTTATGTATACGGTTACGCATAAGGAAATAATAAATCTCTCGTTCGTAGTTCAACACGTACATGCACTTATAAGATCTAACACTGTGATGATACCATGCCGTTGGCTAGCATGAATATCTGGCAACTACAGATTATTTAATAGTTAGCTGAGAGATAACAATGAAAATGAGAAGTAGGTTGTTTTTTTTGATTGAGATAGAAATTAAACAAGTGAGACAGATAGGGTAGCACCAGTCAATAGGTTAAGCACTTTTCTTCTGGAAGTTCCGCTTCGGCTGGAAGCCATAGGAATTGGTCATCTTGGTTGTTACCTAAAGTAGTTTCGTTACTTGGATGAATTACCAATGTTACATCTATTAATGTTATAAGTTCTAATTCTTGGAATCGTGGCTGTATTGAACACTAACTAAACCTTCTGCAGAGTCAATCAAGTTTCTAGCTAAGTCTTACCAGCCACCGATTCTACACTATTACAAAATTATTAGACCACAATAACAAATTGGAAGTAACAGAAAAATTAGACATTTCCAAAACTTAAAAAAAGATGTCATCAATATCAATAAAGTCATTTTAAATTATATACATGTATTTGTTTCTAAAATAGATAATAATACATGTTATTATGAAATATTGAATCTTGACACAATAAGCAAGAAAAATTCAACAAAAAAATTAAAATTAAGAGCAACAGAGTGTAAGAAAACAAAATTAAGCCTAAGAATGGAATATATAACAGTAAGAAGAGGTTGTTCTCAAGGAACCATAGGTGGACCTAACATTTACAAAATTGCTTCAGACAAAATTTGTTCATGCACATAGTCTACAATTTGTTTAAAATATTCAGATGATACTACATTAATTAACAACTGTGATTCAAATAATTCTTCATCACTTCTTCAAAATTACAATTCAATTGTAAATTCTGCATTGAAGGTAGGCTTGTCAGTCAACTACTTTAAGTTAATGCATATGCATTTCTCCTCAAACTTCAGAAACAATTGTATGTGTAATATTAAAAAAATATACCAACTAAAGATGTTAAACATGAAGTTTTACTTGGAGAAATAATAAACATTCTATTTCAACAAGTACATGCACCAATAACTGATTACACTGTGATGATATTTTACTGTTGGTTAGTATGAATGCATGGTAACTACATGCTATTATTTAGTGAGATGAGAGATAAAAATGCAAATGAGATGTTTATTGTTAGCAATAAGATAGATAATAAAATGTGAGACAATTAGAGTAGCACCATTCACTCAAGTTAAGCACTTCTCTTTTTGGATATCATTTGGCTGGAAGCCATATGAATTGGTCATCTTGGATTTTACCTAAAAATTCTTAGTTACTTTGATGAATTACTGATGTTTGTTCTAATAAATTCTCTATGTTAATTTACTGGAATCAGGGCTGTTATAATAAGTTCACTACTACAACCTTCTGCTGTGACAATGAGTTCTATAGTGTAATTAGAGTGCCAGCCCATGATTCTACAGTATTTCCTAGATCAGGTCACAAGCTGAATGTCTCTTTCCTAGAACCACTATGTCACCATCTACACTCTGTGAGAGGATACAACTTTTTGAATAAAATGCTGCAACTGATCAACATGAACATATCAAGAAGCATTCAGTTGTCCCTCCTTTGCTGAAATTGTCAGAGATCCACTTTGAAAACTCTGAAGATAGCCAGACTATCAATGACTGTTTTAAACACATGGTTGTGAATGTTGAATATTTATGCAGAATAGAATTTGAAATCCAATATAAAATTGTAGAAATCAGTAGAGAAATTTGCTAAGAACATAGTTAACCTGAGTTATGCAGTTTTTTAACACTTGAGATTGGCCATAGAGATATACTTAATCAAAATTTACTATTTAAATATTATATTCAAATGAAATTATTAATGAATATATTTAGATTGACAAAAAATGAGAATTTGATTAATGTCTTTCTTGCTTTGAAAAATTGATAGAAATTGTGTATATATCAGGGATTCTTCTACCAAAAAGTTAGATATTTTATGGTCATGATTTTCACACCCCAATCAACATGAGTGATTTGCTCTGATTGTACTGACAAGACCTGTTATTAGCTTTAATTGAAATTTTAATTTCAGATAGAATAAAACTTTCTTACATGATATGTGTGTTTACTCTATTCTACTAGAAACAGATTTTTGACATTTCTTGCTTTTAATTTTCTTCATTATTTTCTTATGCAATTAATAATATTCTAGCAGTTTGTGATAATAGCATGTGTATTTTTAATAAGTATTAAAATAATTATATGTAATGCTAGTCAAACAGGATTGGAATTAATAGAAATTAATCCTAATGAATTTTCAGAACATGACATTACTGTCACAAACATAGTGAAAATTGAGAATTTGAGTTTTACAAAGATAATTATTTTGTCAAATAGAGTGGTTATTATTACAAGAATTATGACAATGACTACCAACCATGATTATGACATGGCAGAGTACTCCTTTGATACAAAGATTTGACACATAAACATTGGTAACATGATTTGTAGATCACAATCAGGTTATTGCTTAATAAATTTAGACTTAGATCTACATTCAAGTTAGTATATCAATAATTCTCAATGGCAACTTCTAAAAATTAAATCTTCTACAAGATGTTTAGTTACCTCTATAAGATCATGTTCAAAAGAAGATCTTTTAAGCTTTAATAGTAGCTATTGTAAAGATATTCATAATTCTATCATTATGAAGAGTGATCCAAAGTTTCAAATATATACATTTATTGCTCTGTTTTCAATAGTAAGTGCCATTGGCTTATATTCTGCCTCCTGAGTCAGGAGAAAGAACATCATTGGCAATAACAATTAATTTGTAATACATGGTTAACTGCTTATGGGATCAATTATCCAAGGTATATTTGATTAAATTAATTCAAATTAAGGTAAAATTGCTTCTAAGCTCTAGAAAGTAATTTTTCTTTGGCCTACAATTATTTAAAATGTTCAAAATAGCAACAGAGAATATACCAAGAACTGTAAATGTAAATTCAACTAAATGAAATTTCATCAAAACCAACCTCATTTCTACTGTGTGTCAAATGCAGATGATAGAGCCCAATATTGTGTCAAAGTGCAACCCAAATATGACTCAGCCCCAATTTCAACCCACTACAGATTTTTGCTTCAAGATCAGTATATATACACTTATTTGGAAAGTAATATACCTAAATGGTAGTCAAAAGTAACTGTACTTATAATGAGTATAGCTCTCTAATATACATGCATGCCCTATGTCTTTTAATAACCCAATCATAATCTACATTAGCTGAACCATTGTCCAAACTTATTTATGTGCATGACAAAGATGAACAAATAAATGTAAGGTTTGTAGTTTTTAGGAGGTTTTTGAAATGGTTTTTTACATATGTAATTAATGATATTACAATCATTAATGACACTGACCATAGAGTAAGAGCAGTATTAATACATTATATAGTAACATGGGACAACTAGTATCACAGGAACAGCATAAGAAAGATTTTCTAAGCATTGACAATCAATAAATAATGTGAGGGATTCTAGCTGGTTGAATTTGTATTTTCATACACTACAAAGATTTGCTTCTTTTTACCCAATCATAAAATGGCATGGGGTCAATATGAAAGTCATTAACCACAATGTTTGCAGTGATAATGTGATTTAGCAAACAAAATGAAATATCACCTGTTCAGATCAAATTTTTGTAATTAAAGAATACTTCAAAGCAAAGCAGTCACTATTTGAAATGAAAACATAAATTATTTAAATTTTATACATTAACACATTTAAATAAATTTCAGAGATACTTAACAAACTTTACTGCTGAATAAAGATTATATTAAGCAATTAATATAAGTGATTTGAATATAAACTACTTATAAAAATGTTTTAAATAAAGAGTATTCTAAGAATTTTGATGTGTGCTAAATTTGGGAGAAGCTGAATTATTGTGAAGGAAATAATGATTGTAGAAATTGATAAGAGAGAAATTTTAACAGCTTCAAAGAGTTAGCAATAGATATAGCAAATACCAACAGAATTTTAGAGGAAATCAGAGTAATAGAACTAGAAAAATCCAAATATTTAAAGGCTGAACCAAAAATCAAGAAAATGATTAACACAGACATAGCTTGCAGAGAACTAGGTTACCATTCACCATGTAGTAGAGACTGGAAAACCTATCAGGGTATTAGTAAGGATAAAAGTTAAGAGCACTGAAGAAAGTAAATATTGACATGTTGATTAGAAGAAGATAAGTTAAGGAAAATAAAAAGCAACCATGTGAAAAGAATTTGGAATAATATGTCAAAGATCATGTGCAGCTTAAGTAAAGTTAAATTTATAGATACTGCTGGAGAGAAACTCACTAGCTACAAAATTACATTTTTAACATTGGAAGAGCATATTTGCAAAGAAGTAGATGTATGAGAATACCTTAAATTAAGAACATGCAAGTAAGATTATTTGAGGGTACATGGGGAAAAGAGGAAGAAGTGTTAGAAAAGTGAGCAGGAAGATATAGAGTTGTGAAGAGAACTTGATGAGGGATTTTTACAGCAAAATTGAGGGAGGAGGATTCTTAACCCTATTTCCACACAACATAAAAATATTTCACTAAAAAATGCTTCATTTCGATAATTATGGAAAAATACTTTTACTAAGCCAACTAAGAGTATTTTTTCAATGTCTAAGACCATAGGAATTTCTTAAAAGGTTTGTTACAAATTCATAACATAATTGAAAAGACTGAAAATCAAAAGTAAAATTACAAAAATGAAAAAATTTGATGAATATATCAAAACAACTAATACATCTTTGAACAACATTATGAAATTCTAAAAAACAGTTTTTGGCATTTATGAATCATAAAACTATTACTTTGTAAGATGAAATTCTGGAAAACTAAGGGTAGTGACATCATCTGAACATGAAAGAGACAGTGAATTCTGCAAAAATTAGCAAATATTTTTAAAGGTCGCTTCATTTTTAAAGAATTTAAAATAAATTGAACATTTTTAGCTAAAAATATTTAAATTTAAATTTTACTGGAAATCCCCCATTATTAATATTAAACATAAATGTTAAATAACTTGACACTTAAATAATTAATAATAGTTCAGTCAATATTAAATAATAACATGCCTATTTCTGACATGTCACATCCCTTTTTGTAATATTATTGCTTACAAATTTGTCTTTCGTATTTTAGACATACCCTTTATGCTTTTGAGGGACTAATAGAAATGGAAAATTATTTAGCACACTTAAAATGCTCAATTTGCCTACAGCTTTATGAAGATGCTCAAAAGTTATTATGTGGCCACTCCTTCTGTAAAGGTTGCATAGAGAAAAATATTAAGTGCAAAGATAAAGTTTTTTGTTCTGCATGTCTTACTGAAACCAGCTATGAAGAATTGACACCAGATATCCGAATTAATGAATTTGTAAGTTTTTTCAAATCAATTGAATCTGTAGAAAATTCAGCTTTGGAAAATTGTTCTTGGTGTGATGTGCACATGGATACGAGAGATGTTCATTTTTGTAAGGAATGTAAAGACGTTTTGTGTTTTGATTGTTACCTTAAGCATGGTAAAAGCAGAAAATCAAATTCTCATACATCTTATGCTCTAAGCAGTTCACCGTTACCTTATTGCCAACTCCATAGTGAAAAACTTAAGTACTATTGTACTGAACCCATATGCAAAATTTTGATATGCGTCAGTTGCGCCGTTACTTCTCATCATAGTCATTGTAAGCAAACTATTGAAGAGCGAATTGATCCTCTAAAAGAAGAAATTGCAGACCGCATTCTAAGTGCTCACTTCATGATTGATAAATTAATTTCTCACAAAAGATATGCAAAAAATTATAAACAAAAAATCGAAGAACTTTTTGAGGAATTAGATTTAGAAGCCAAAAAACGACGAGATTTTATTGTGAAGCAGGCTTGTGAGGCCTATGATAGGAATTCAAGTTTGCTTTCTCAAGAAAAAAGAAACGTAATGGAAAAAATGAATGAGAACATAAAGAAAATTGACGCATGTGAGAGAAATATGTCTGCTCTTTTAAAATATACCCAAGAATACCTCAATAATAAATCAATCTATGATATCTATGAAATTAGCGAAGAGATCAAAAAAGTATCTAGAACTGAATATGAAACTATTTTTGAATTTGTGAAGGTTGCAGAATTAGAATTAATTCCGCAGTTGTTTAGAGAAAATAATATAGAACAGAATCTGAAGGAATGGATTGGCAATTTTTCTTTGCAAGTTAAAGAGGAAAAATACACAATTGCCTCAAGCGAAACCAGTAATTTATTCTATGAAAATATTGTTCAACCGCAGTTAATATCATGTAAATGTTACATTGATTCACAATCATTTACATATGACGTTGTGTATGCAGAAAGAAGCAATGTAATTTATTCTTTGAAATTAGGGGAACATTGTCCAAATAAATGTTTTCTTTACCTAGTCAAAAGTTCAGAAATTGAACAAAATACATATTTCCGCATTGAGGGTTGTTTTTATGATGAGGGTAGAAGTTATTTAGCAATGCTGCCCAATAATAACATTTTAGTTTTGTGCTTATTTCGGGATGGTGGCGTTGACAAATTAATTGAAGTTGATAGCAATTTAACAAGTTCCAAAGAATTTCCAATTTCTTTCTGTAATGTACATATGCTGAATGGCATTTGCTCAAGCCCTTGTAATATGTTTGTAATATTGGTGTCTACGAAATTGTTAAAAGTCTATAAATACTCTGTCGTTTCCAAGCATCATGAAATTGCAGAGTTTCCTGAAAATTGGAGAGATACACATTTTAGTTGCATGAGCTTGAGTAGAAATAATGATCATATTGCATTTCTATGGGATTATGGAATCCTTTTGTTCTCTTTTGAAAACCAAGCAATTCTAAGCTCAATTGGCTCAACTAGATGTGCTTATTCAAGTGTTTCGTTTCTAACTGAAAGATTTGTTATGATCGGAATGATTGATTGCTCTCTGAATGTCTTTGATGTAGCTAGCGGAAATTTATTAAGGAAAATTAACAAAGTCAAAGGTAAAGACAACAAAGATTATAAAATTAAAGCGTTACCAATCTTTGTGAAAGCATGCAGTGGTTCTATTGTAGTTTTCGACCAAAATGTAGACATTGTTAAAGTTTTTCTAAAGTCTTTATATTAATTTGAAGTGTCAAATTTGTATTATCTTCTCTTGACATATTAACATTGAATTTTTCGAGAAGTTTTAGAAATAATTATTCTTATAAACACTATAACTACAGTATTAAACATATTCAAAATTTGAAATGCCCACAGAATAGATGACTGACTAATCGTTAATATTCGTTCTAAATCGTGTAAAGTATGGTTTCATTGTGATGCAAAAATTTGAAAGTTAAATATTTAATATTTTCGTGTACTACGTCCACCAAGACTGACCATATTTCACAATTTTAACTTTCTATAATGGGCTATGAGAACATTGTTTTAACATTTGGAAAATCTTAAAAATATACAGTATGCTAATTTAATTCAATAGGCCAAGAGTAGCTGCAATTGGTTTTTAGTAAATCTTTTATTGTTGATATTTGAGTGGACTGAAATAGTAATTTTAACTTTACAAAATATAGAATTTGTTCTTGAATAAATATTTACTATGAGAAACTACGCTACCAGAGTTGTAACCGGGTCTGCTGGTCAGGGATTTCTTGACGAGCCACCATGGCAATTTTTACTTAGGGCCACTGGGTGAGCGGGTCACATTTATAAAAATTAATGGTTTTTATGTTGATTTTCGTTTTTCTGTAATCGCCGCCCTGCGAATTCACTTGACAATCATTTGAAAATTCGAATCCAAAATATAAATTGTTTTGCGTAAAAACTCGATAGAAAAAGTTTGTTAAAAAATTACTTTGAAACATGCAAACTTTACCTGTTTATTCTACAATTTAGAATTTAACCGAAAAACGTGATTTACGTATTTCAGCTATCGAAATTTTGTTTGTATAAAAAATGTACGTAGCTCAACAAAATTTTCTATGCCTGCTACTGTACTGAACCAAAGTTCCAATTAGAATTCAACAATGATTCTGATTCGGATCAGGCTAGTAAAATTGCCAAGAAAAAATATATGGTTCTTATACTTGCGGGAACCTGTATTGCTTAACTCATCCTAACATTGGTATGCCGTTATGCGAGTTCAAAGAAACAATTGTCTCATGCAAGGTAAACAACTCATATATGAAACTAACCACCGTAGACTTCCAGTTTGCTCAGATACGATGCTGAACATGGCTGAAAATCCTAGTTGCCTTGCAGTTCCAAAACCCAACAGACATCCTCCTGGATACAATAGCCACTTCCCAAGACTCATTGAAAACTGGACGTTAAAATAATCCCTCTTCCATGAGCAAAATTAATACTGCTTTTTTAAATTCGTACGTGTGAAATATGTAGCTAATTTTTGATTATGTGTAATATCAAGTGGACATATTTGTCCTCTAGCCATAACACATACCCTAATTATCTATGTGCACTAACTACTTGCTATCGTGGATATCTAATATGCGTTAGCTACATTATAGTGATTTAAATCATATATCAGAAATTATGGGATTAATATTCATTTTTCGAAATTCGATTTAAGTCCAATATTTTGCCAGAAGTAGATGGGTGTTAAATTATAAAATTTAATGAATATTTGCAAATAGACAATTTGGAATTGCTAGCATTTTTGCATCATAAAACTAATTTCAATAGATTTTATTTTACTTTGTAGAACCATGCAAGCTGAAACGGTCGAATTTTAGAGAATACCATCGGGGTGTGCTGTTCATATCATTATTTATGCAAGTTTATTCTTAGTAAAACCCTGCAAGCAACATTCTAAAAAACAGATCACCGGACCACTTATTTGGCAATTTTATCGGGTTGCAACTCTGTATGGTACCTGTATATGGGGCATACAACCCTTAACTTGTCTAAAATGAACATGTTTGTATTACGTATGTCACATTAAACCTATCCATTGGCAATCATTTCAATACAATAAGTAATAATTCCTTATGAATTACTTTAATGTTTTGCACAACACAGCTATTATGTAGCTTGGGTATTGTAATGTCGCAGTATTTACATGCAATTTTCAATAAATTTTTTAGAGACAATATATGTAGTAGGACCAATATTTATATTGCATTCAATACTTTTGCAATAGGTGGTTTATCAATGCGCTAAAATTATTATGAGAATTTCACGTAAAATTGAATACAACTAACAGATTTCATAAAAATTGAAATGATCAGCTTAAAATACACCGTCATAATGAAAGTCTAATGGACCCATTGTTGCACGTTTCAAAAACAATACTAATTGATATATCTACGTTATTAAACTTGTTTTTCGTCCATCATTTTGACCATTCTGCATAGGGTTGTGTGGGTAAGGGTCAGATTTGTCAAACCAAGCTTAAGCAAAATTACAGTACTGCTTGTTAATTTGATTATGCAGATTTCTCTTATTTTTACTTTCATTATGCCTTTCTTATAATCTTATTTTAGAAATGTTTATTAAATAATAGGAAGAGCTATGTAGAAAATTCTGAGAGCGAAATATTTTTTAAATAATATCGAGCTGAAACGAGCCTCATTGAAAAAATTGTTTGTGACAAGCTGATTCGAAATTTCTCAAAATTTAAACGAGCCGAGCTTAGAAATTTTGGCTTGCTGACAAGTCTGGCTAGGTAGAGCCCGGTTTTACAAAGAGCAAATAGTATTGGGTAAATTGCAGAATAACTATGTTATAAAATACCAAGCTTGTTATGGAAATAATGTTTGCAATTTTTTCTACATCTTTAACCGTTTAAGTACAATTTGGTACCCCACTGAATTATATTTCATGCCATTACTATACAACACAATTGTAAATTATTCCTGTAGACAAAGTCGGAGAAAATTGGGGTTGCTCTATTAATGAGATAAAAACTAATGTATAATTTATTATATTTTTCATAGTCATTTTTGTTTGGATATGTAGCAACAAAAGCTAATGATTCTGAGAAGTTGAACGAATATACATATATATATATATATATATAGTACTGGCCAAAAGTTTGGAAACTGTAACCTGTCTAAAGCTTGTTTTATGATATTTCTTGGAAACTTCGTAAAATTCCTGGAATTCCCAATTTTTTCTTAGAATTTACTTCAGATTCATTTAGCCAATCAAATTAACACAACTTTAGATTTACACACAATAAATTTTCACTGAAAAAGCGCTATCATAGTTTGAAATATGGTCCGTGGTAGTGAAATTTCACCTACAAAGCGTGCTCAAATTCATAACTTGTATGAGGAGGGGTACAATTATCGCGCTATAGCTGTTAGAATGGCCGTGTCAGTATCTTCAGTATCCAGAAGTGTTACTCGCTATCAGCAACTGCAACATTTTTGCTCCACAAGCGGTTTGGAAGATCAAAATTGACAACCCCTCAGACTGACCGTCTCATTCACCGTTACGTCGTCAATTAACCATACTCTTCATCTTCTGAAGCCAAAGCAAATCGAGGTGCAGGAGTGCAGAATGTATCAACACGCACCATTAGGCGTCGATTGAATACTACCTTTGACCTTCCATCATGCAAACCGGCAGCCGAACCCCGATTGTCTTCAAAGAGCATTCGAGACTGGTTGCGCTTCTGCAGGCAATACTAACACTACACCCCTAAGATGTGGCATCAAGTAATGTCTAGCGACAAATGCAAGATTTGCCAGTTTACATCATACTGGGCACACGTTTGACAACCGGGAAACCAAAGATTCAACACGCATTACACGCAACAAACTGTCTCTCAGCAGTAGTATAGATCCGAGTCCTTCCCTTCTCACTTTTTTCTGATTGGTCGAGAGGTGGAGTCCTTCCCTTCTCACTTTTCGCTGATTGGTCTAGAGGGGTTGCCTTTGACCTGAGACGCCATGGATATTGCCGGTGGTGTTGTACTGACGTCATGGAAGTCATGTACTTTTACTAGTTTTTTATGTTATTTATATGGCCTAATTTAGTTTGCATTTCTTAGTTTACATTACAGTTTTTTATGTTATTTATGTGGTAATTTAGTTTGCATTTTTTACTTTACAGTTATTTATTAACATCACACATGAATTTAGTTTACATTTTTTTACTTTCCCACATTAACTTACATTTTTAGTTTTACTTTCACACATTACCTTACATTTTTTTTAGTTTTACTTTCACACATTAGCTTACATTTTTTTAGTTTTACTTTCACAACACACAGAGATAAAGCAATTTTCAAAATTTTGGCAATTTTTTTATTCATATTACATAAATAATTGTCAAAGATCATTGAAATTCTGTATGCAAGAAATTCCCGTTTTTGGAATTATATTTTATTGCTAAATTTCTTCTGTAAAAGTCATAATTAATAAGTATTTTCAAACAAAAATATTTTGTTATATTTTACATACTTGCTTTTTGTTAATGTGTGTGACTTGCTTATTTATGTGGCTAATTTTGTTTACATACTTGTTTTTTTATTAACATACATGACATTGGAAAAATGTTCAACCATTTCAACAACTCCTCTTCTGATGGCCCTGGATGATTCTGTTCTGATGAATTTGATCAGTGTTTGATTCACCCTTTTGACCAATCTGTTCACCTGAGGATGATATGCCATGATGGTTTTGTATAATATCTCATTCTGCTTTGTGTCTTATCAATTAAAAAACTTTCAAACTGAGGTTCCTAATCTGATATGATTCTTTCTTTGATCTCAACTTGGAACCCACTCTTTTATGATATGTGGTAGTACTACTCATGGGAATTATCCAAGCATACTTTGTAAAATGGTTGACCATAATAAACTGGCTGCCCCAGATCTATGTGCACAGCCTCATTAGGTAATTCAGTTGTCATGCTCTCCAACTCTGCTATCTGTTCAGGGAAATGTTTATTTCTCTTTACCAAGCACATCTCACATTTATAGATTACATCTAACACAGTTGACTGAATTCTGACTGCAGCATATTTAGCATTGAAAGTGTTTTCAGTTTGGAAATTTCTGATATGTCCTCTTTCATGTATCCATCTCACCAAATCACATTTGAATTACTTATTCCTTCATTTTACATACAATAATCCATGGTCTTTCATTTGCCAATTATACTTCTTNTCTGATATGTCCTCTTTCATGTATCCATCTCACCAAATCACATTTGAATTACTCAGATATAGACAAGTGGTTATTCCTTCATTTTACATACAATAATCCATGGTCTTTCATTTGCCAATTATACTTCTTGAAGTACTGTAGAGCCAGCTGGCTAATGCTCATATTAGGTTCCCTCACTCTTCATATAATTTGGCTTGTATAAGTCAAGACATGTGAAATATTGTTTTTTACTAGCTTTGTAAAGTAAATGCTTGATTTTCAGGAAAAGATAGGCATCCTTTTTGGTCACATTATTGAGTTTTCAAAAATCAATGCACAATTTCTACTTATTTCCTTGTTGTATGAGAAAAGTGAAAGCTGCATACAGACTCATGCTCCCTTGCACAATTCCATTTGCAATTAAATCATTCAAGATTTTCTCATATTCTCCTTTAAGGTTCTCAGCTACTCTCTGCACTGGTAATCATATTAGTTTGTATCAATTTTATTCTCCTCTCTGATGGCTTTGAGCATACTGACATTCCAGTAATTGAAGCTATCACCATTACTGCTCAAAATGACTTGTAGCTGTTCATGTTCCTCTTCTGTTAAGTGTACATGAGTCTCCTCACTGACATTGGGTGCTACTCCTTTCAGAAAACTTTCTTAGATATCATGAATGGCTGTTAGTATAGTAGGTTCTTTGATTTTTTCCAAGCAAACTGGCACTATGATAAATTAATCTCATCCTTCTAAAATTGAGTTATGTAAGCTAGTGACACTAGTTCTTCCTTCCCTTGTGCAACAAATACCTGGGGAAAAATCACATGCCTCATCAGGCACCCAATATGACCTGTGATCATTATGTCTCCCTTAAAACTACCTATGCTGGATTCCATTCCACCAACTTTCCAATAAAAGTTAAATGATTATGACCTCAGTGAAACATAACAAAACTTCCATGTTCTCATTGGTCTTAAATTCACAGTTCATGGCCTCTGATTCTTTTATGGATGTTGTATTATTAGTGTAATTGATTACACAGCCATTTTCCTCTAAAAAATCAACTCCAAGCATAACATTTTAAGATAATTTCTTATCCCCACTATCAACAACAATGAAATTCAATGTCATTCTCTCTCAATTTATCTTGAATGAAAATATCCTTGTTAATACCTCAAATTGTGATGTACTCCCCAAATGCATCTATTAGTAAATGACATGTGGGTTGCACTTGCTCTCAAGTAGTTCCAACTTTTTCACAACAACTGTCAGGAATAATGGAGGCTGAGGCTCTGGTGTCCACAGTAGCATGAACCATTATCTGATTCACACCAACTGGTAACACATTTCTTCTCACTAGGCTTGTCACAACAAGAATGTGATATGCTCAGTTACCAGGAGATGGCCTCTCTCTGGCTTAAAGTAAGATGATCTGCATGAACTTCTTCAGCATTAGTGTCATCCCCCTCAGCTTCAAAGTCCATGCTCAAGTACAAGTTTTCAACTGGTTTAAGCACATTGATGACCTGGGCACACTTCCTTTTAATGTGCCCAGTCTGTTCACATTGGTAGCATCTCCAAATTTCACCAGGCACTGACTTCTGGTTTTTGCCTCTATAGACAGGTTAGACATGCTTGACAACACCTTATGTGTAATCCTCTTGTTCAGAACATTTGCTAAGTGGACTTCATTTTCTTAGGTAGCATCATGTACTGATTATATTTAAGACCTTAAAAACATAAGAGGAAATGCACTCTGCTGGCTGACACAATGTTGTTCATTGCTAGTTTGAACAGAAAGAGCTATTCATCAAAGGACTGTGAAATTTGATTGATTTTTCCTGGGAATTTGGTAGCATAGAATGTTCATTCACATGTTCACTAACACTAGAGTCAACAGGAAGTATAGAATCTTTAAAGCAAGAGCCCATCAATATCAATGGCTCATTACTAGAACAAAAAACACCACACAGGGCCACAGTACCTATCATGGATTTGAACTCATAGTACATGAAGTGGAAAGATTCACAGGAGCATTTGAAGAATTTACATACTTAAACATTGGGGAAGAAACAGCAGCCTATGCCAAAATCAATACATTCAAGGGAACATGTGAATTTTCAGAAAGAGGAGTAGGATCTCCATGCAAATTAGCAATGCTATCAGACAAAAGTTTCAATGGGTGTGACATCTTATCAAACATCTGAGTTTCAAATTATTCCATAACCTCATGCAATTCTTGATGAGAAACCATTTTGTTAATAGCTCTATTAACATCTTCATGAACCAGTGCAGGTGCAAAGGGATTACTAGAGCAGGATTGCACTACTTCTACTTCCACAGGCTTAGTTGGTTGCAGATGATCTCTTAATGACCAAATCTCTTGATGTAACACAACATTAGACTCCTGTAATTTGCATTCATACACTTTTCTTTTCTTCAGTTCTTCTGTCATAAGTTCAAGGTTATGTCTAGTTTCAGTATGGGAATGAGATAACTGGTCCATCAATAGATGGAGTTCCATGACTTGTTTGTTTTCCAGTCTCAAAGACTGGGAGGGGCATTTAATTCAGTAAGTACTCTACAAGAATTAAAAGCAGGAGAATGAGAATCACCTTGGATATGCTGGGGAGACTGAAAAAAATATTGTCATGTGGCAAAGCAGAAGAGGGAGGGGAATGAGAGGTCTGAGCAATATCCAACTCCACTAATCAGAGTTGCAAACATCTCAAGATAACAACACCAAAAATATTTGAAAACAAAACAACAGTAAACTAAAAAAGAAAATAAAAAAGTAAAGTAAACAACAATAATTGAAATCCAAAAAATTTGGGAATTAAACTGTCACCAGCAATGTTTCTAAATATTTCAGATGGTGTGTAATATGCATTTTGCAGTTCATGGGTAGAAATCAACAACATGGGTAATATATTTTTTAAAAAATTTCAAAAAATCAAAAAAAGTGTTCAAAGTTACCCCATTTTACAGTAACTCCTAAGGACTAAAGATCACGTAAGGGTAGCAATGTAGAATCACAAGATTGATTAGGGATAAGAGTAAATTCGGTATTTTGAATCCAAAGTAAGGGTGCTCCATGGCTTTCAAAAGTCTGACATAAACCTAATTGATCACTGATTTCAATGAAGCAAAACAATTGCTATTTAAAAATAACTACTTTGCTTTAGGTAACAAAGAACAGTTGAGTTCACCAATTACACACAGCATCATGCCAAAGATCCATCACTGAAATGCATGATTCCTATGAAAAATAAATGGTGCTGCTATGTGTCTCAGTTTAATATGATATGTAATAGCATTTATTTACCATGCATTTGTGGAAGCCAACAGGCCTGATTTAACCACTGTGTAACTAGTTATGTGCCTTTTCCAAATGAGTTGAAACAAATAAGTTTTATAAACTCGTCTTATACCTATACCTAACCTAATGCAAGTACCATTTTGGGGTGATCAAATCAAGGAGCTACTAGTCATCTCTTGTTCTATCATAATTCCCAAATTATTATCAGAGCCTAGCTAGTTATAAGCATAATGAAAAGATACTTAAAACTGCAAATGATAATAATCAAGATAACACTAGTGAGAAACTAAGCTAAATTGATTCTAATAATATTAGTCTCTAGTAGTTTCCTTGGTTACCACAATTGAAACCCTATTGTTAATTGAGACCCTAGACTTTCAATATTAGCATTTATCAGTTTAATAAGTATACAATTAAATATAGAGACCTTGAGTGTTCCTGAGTGATATTACAGTATGCGATTTTGAATTAATTTCATTTGAGAAATCTTCATAGCTAGAGTTTAGAAATATTTTAGCATTCAAATTTTCTAATAAGTTAAAATCACAACTTTCTGCCACATATCCCATTACAGTTTTGATCACTGTTGAAAGCAACTGTTTTAAACAGATATAATTAGTTTACAAAGCTCATTTTGTTTGAAGGGTTCCTCCTGAAGTTGTTGCGCAACGTCAGTTCTTTCATTTTGTTAATGAATCAACGTTGCTCATTTCCTTCTTATATTTTTTACTTTATAAGTTTGTTATTTCTACTGGAAATATAGTATATTACTAATGTGAACATTTGTATGTGTATTATTTTATAAAAGACTTTTAATGAAATATGATTTTAATTTTTCGAAAACTGATTTAAATGGGGCTAGACTGTGCTGGTTTTGACACCTTGGGACTGTTTGGAAGATTTTTGAATTGTTACAAAAATTATCAGTTGCCCAGTGCATATGTTTATTGGGAATATGCACTAACTCATAACTTATTTTAATTATACTGGAACAAATGCAAAAAGTGAATATTCATTATTATTGGCATTGGAGAAATTAAAAAAATTGAATTTTTCAACCACTGGACAAGTTTAATTAATTGACATAAAACTTAATTTAATGACGGTCTGGTGATTTGTAGTACTAAAAATAATAATGAAGCATTAAATACAATTAAATGAAAAAAATTTTCAAGTGTTTAATACAGGGAACATAAAAAAAATTTCTCATTTTTGAAATCTTACAACCATTGCATTTGCTTCAAAGCAAGTAGGTAGGAAGTGGTTATTTTAATATCAAATTTTAATTATATACAAATATGAAGTTTGAAAGTTTTTTTAGAAATGCTACATCTTAAAGTAGATATCTAAGTTTGATATACATTTTTAAAAGTCAAGCTTTTTGTTCTGTAGTTTAAATTTACATCAAATAATGTTTATAAATTGTTTATGAATGACATCATTTTTTAATTTTATTTTAACACAATTTTAAATATAGCAGAATACTTAATCAATTGTAGAGATGCTTAGAATTAATTCCTAAAGCCACTTCTTTAAGGCTTTGTGAGTGAGGTGCATTGATGATCTAATTTAGTAAATTTCACTGCAAATTGTCTGATTGTGTTTGTAGTACTCTTTAGCTGTATGGTGCTCTACATACTAGTGCACTGCAAATACCAATCATAATTCGAGCAAGGCTCTACCATATAAATCAGCAACAAACAGATACATTAAGTTTGAGATGACGATGTACATATTCATTGCACACTCTGAAAATCGCCTTAAAATGTTTTGTAAAAGTTAACAAACATAGATGTGAGTTTCTTCAAAATGTTTCCTGTGCGTCAGCATGAATTCTGTTAGGATAGTTGAAAGAAGCTAGATTGCATGTTCACAGTCTCAAATAATGGCATCTGCATTCATTCTTTTGCTATTGCTGCATACTATTGACTAATCTCTCACAGAAATCTTGCAGGTTTCCCAGATCTATGCATTGAAAGGCCTGTTTTAAGACCTTTTGTTTATTTGGATTTGTTTCGACTAATCTACAGAGGTAGTTCCTAGACCAGTTCAGCAGCTGAATGTCTCTTTCTCGGGACCACTACGTCACCATCTACACTCTGCCAGAGGATACAACTTCTTGCATAAAGAGTCTGCATCAATGAACAGAAATATATCAAGAAGAATTCAGTTGTCCTTCTTTTGCTAGAATCGTTCAGATATTGATTTCGAAAACTTTGAAGGTTCCCAGACTATCTGTGATTGTCTTAAACACATGGTTGTGAATTTTGATTATTTATGCAGAATAGAATTTGAAATGTAATATAAAATTGTTGAAATTAGTAGAGAAATTTGCTAAGAACCTAGTTATTATAGTTAAGATATGCCATGGTGAAATTTTTAATCAAAGGTCACTATTTAAATATTGTATTCGAAGACAATTATTAATGATTATATTTAGATTGACAAACGATTAATATTCTATTAATGTCTTCCTTTCCTTTGAAAAATTGATAGAAATTGTATATATCAGAATTTTTAGGAGCTTATTGCATCACAGGGATAGTGCTGTGATTGTGTGGACAAAAGCCTGCTGCTGGCTTTAATTGTTTGTTTTAATTTGGGATACAATAAACCTTTTTAAATGATATGTGTGTATATGTTAATACATATTAAAATAATTATGTATAAAAATTTTTAGATGGGGTGAAAAATATTGTTAATGAAATAGAAGTTGCAATCTCATTACTATGATTTGTTTAAGTTAGCCAATCAAATTCAATAACTGAGCTACATTGCACACTAATTGTAATACTCTATTGTTAAGTAATCAATGTTATCCATTCGCTTGCTTCATTTATTTTTACTGTTAACAAGATATGGATACGCTTCTAAAGCAATTGAAAAGCTCTTAGATGATCATCTTTCTCCGAAATACATTCCCAAAATATTAGGTGATATCATTACGGTCACTATCAAATTGCGAAATATATTATCTGTAAATGAACAAGAGGGTACGTTCAAAGCCAATATATATTATATGATGTCATTTAATGTTGAGGAGATACACTGGAATGCTAGTCAAACAGGATTGGAATTAATAGAAATTAATCCTCATGAATATTGGGAACCTGATATTACTGTCACAAACGTAGTGAAAATTGAGAACTTGAGTTTTTCAAAGATAATTATTTCGTCAAATGGAGTGGTTTTTATTACAAGAATAATGACAATTACTACCAACTGTGATTATGACATGACAGAGTACCCCTTTGATATACAGATTTGCCACATAAACATTGGTAACATGATTCGCAGGTCTCAATCGGGTTATGGCTTGATAAATTTAGACTTAGATTTACGTTCGAATGAGTATACCAGTAGTTCTCAATGGCAACTTCTAAAAATCAAAGCTTCAACACGATGTTTAGATAACTCTATAAGACCATGTTCAAAGGAAGATGTTGCGAGCTCTAATGGTAGCTATTGGAAAGACATTCAATATTCCATCATTATAAAGAGAGATCCAAAGTTTCAAATACATACGTTTATTGCTCCATTCTTAATAATAAGTGCCTTAACTCCATTAGTTTACGTTCTGCCACCTGAGACAGGAGAAAGGACATCATTGGCGATAACAATTAATTTGTCATACGTGGTTAACTTCCTTCTCATGGGATCAATTATCCCAGCTAGTTCAAAAGGTTATCCTATTCTTGGATATGATTTTTTGTTAGCAGCATTGATTTCTGCATCATCTACGGTTTTAAACGCTATTTTATTAGCAGTCTATTTCTATGACCACCAAAAGCAACCAAATAAGTTCGTAAAAGCTTGCGTATGCAATCGGTTGTCCCATTGGCTACTTGCCAGGAAACATCTGAACGACAAAATTTTAAACTCCGCTGAAGACCTACACAACATGCATCAAATTCAGTGGAAAATGGTATGCTTAACAGTTGATCGCTTGCTCTTCATGTTTTTCTTTGGGTATGTTTGCTTTCTTTGTATCTCCACTCTTCGCATTCTGTAAAATGCTTTATTCTCTAGTATAAAGTTACAGTGACCTTAAAAATGTAAAATATAATTATAATTTGGCTTATTTCAAGTCTACATTTATATGTTAACGTAAAGTGGAATTATAGAGAAAACCTGAAGTAAATTTGTTCTGAATCATTTTGATGTAGTTCAATTACAAAAAGTCGCTTTCGGGAAATCAATGTAAGAAAACATTTTTAATCTTAACTAAGAAATCATATTAATTGTTTCAATATACAAGACAGTTTGTTTTATGAAATCCTGCTTAACTTTTTCTATAAAATTAGAATATTAAAATGATTGAAATGTGAATTTATCTTTTGATAATTCAATATTTAAATCAATGCCAAAGTGTAATTTAATATTTTTATATCTAATTGGTATCAAGGTTAGAGTATAAATGATGAAATTAATTCAAATTGAGGTACAATTGCTTCCAAGCCATTCTAAGTAATTCTTCTTTGCTCTAAAAATGATATGAAAAATGTTTAACAGAGAGCATACAAACGACTGTTAATGGGTCCAGATGTGCTGACCCAAGTCAACCCAACGCACAATTTAACTAAGTGAAATTTATCAAAGCCAACCTTAGTTCCATTGCTTGCCAAATTCAGTTGAGACAGCACAACGTTGTCAAAATATAACCCAGCTCCAATTTCAATTCTTTACAGATTTTTGCTTCATGGGCATTATATATACACAAATTCGGAAAGTAAAATACATAAATGGCAGTTTTCCAATAACTCAATCATGATCTACATTAGCTGAAACGTTGTCCCAACATATTTATATGTATGAGAAAGTTGAACAAATCAATGTTTTGTTTAGTTTTTCAAAGGTTTTTGAAATGCTTTTTTATGTATTTAATGTAATGTTATTATAATAATTCCTTCTGTTTAAACCAAAGTATGCAATGAAATTGATTAATGATGGTGAGCGCAGTGTGATAAATAGTATTGAAACATTATATGACAATACGGATTAACTAGTATGTAAGGAATAGTACAAGAATGATTTTCCAAATATCGACAATCGGTGAATCAATGAGAGGGATTCTAGCTGACGGAATTTGTACTTTCATACATTGCAAGTTTTCTCAATCTTAAAATGGTATGGGGTACATACGATAGTCATTAACCACAATCTTTGCCGTGATAATGTTTTATTTATCAAACAATAAGAAATATCACCTGTTCAAGTTTCTTTTTTGTGATTAAAGAATACTGCAAAACAAAATGACCACTAGCTAAAATGAAAACATAAATTATTTAGCTTTTATACATTAGCACATTTAAATATATTTCAAAAATTCTTAATAAAATTGACTGCTAAATCAGGATAATATTAAGCATTATATATAAGTGGTTTGAATATAAACTACTTATAAAGAATATTTTAAATGGAGAGTATTTTAAGAAAATTTGATGTTTGTTAAATTGACGAGAGAGAAAAATTTACAGTTTCAAAGAGAATCAGGACAAACAAGTTAGCAATACAGACAGCAAATACCAACAGAATATTAGAGGAAATCAAAGTAATAGAAATGGCGAATCAATAGATTTGACAACAGAACTAAAAATCAAGAAAATAATGAGCGCAGATATAGGTGACAGAAAACTAGGTTGTCAGTCCCCGGCAATCACTAGAAACAAGATGCAGCAGGACCTGCAAAGATTAGCAAAGCATTAGTGTGAATGGAAGCTAAGAGCACCAAAGAAATTAATGGGGTTAGTGCACGCATATGCATGCGAAGTGCTGAAGAAAGTATGGACGTGATGACTAGAGGAAAAAAAGTAAGGGAAACAGAAAGCAATTGTGTGAAAAAAAATTGAGAATAATGCGGCGAACACTATGTGTAGTTTAGGCAAGGTAGGGTATATAGAAACTGCAAGAGAGAAACTCAAGCAAAGATTGTCTGCAGAGGCAGAGAAATTTCACATGCATAAAGAAAGCGCAAATGTACCAGCTAAAAATGCCGTTTAAGGTATTGGAAGGGCATGTTTGCAAGGAACTAAATCCACAAGAGTACCCTAAATTTAGAGCAGGCAAGAATTTAGTAAGATTCTTGGGTAAAAGAGTACACGTGATAGAAAGTGAGCAGGTAGATAAAAACCTCAGACAACAAGGCGAGGGATTCTCACAGCAAAATTGAAAAAAGGAGTATCTAAAGATGAAGAATTCGAAGGCACCACACAATTATAAGATACATCACTTTTCATATCACTTTTCTATAAGAAAATCATACAATGTCCTTGTCTAAATCCAAATTAGTATATCAAGAAAAAAAATTTATAACACATTTATTGAATGGGCACCTAAAGCATCGAAATTTAGATCGGTTTGAAGATTTTGGATTTACAAAGTGTAAAATTTTCTGTCTCAAACCCTGCCAAAATAGCTTAGTTTCAATGATGAACATGGATTGGATTAATTATGCAGT